>MKEJ01102100.1:0-10790 GCA_001753735.1 Embelia ribes | reverse complement strand
TTGCCGCTATGCTTGACTAACACCTTTGATGACTGTTCTGGCTCAAGTCATCTGGTGGCTTGCAAAACATGCGTGCAGTTAGCACACCTCCCTTTGAATGCTTTGTCCCTTTTATAAGTACATTTCAATGAATTACAACATGAAGGGCAAGTTTGGAAAAGATATCAACTCTTAACATTAGTTATAGGATTAGACCAAATCATACGTTGGTGGGGGCATAACATGAAACAAATCAAACTTGGATTTTCACATAGAATCCTAGGCCAAAACCAATGGAACAGAATGATTATTTAGCCTTTATTTTTGTTAATTAATTGTTTGATTTTTAATCGAAGGGCACCCTTGGTTTTGTTTTTGCTATAATTTTTTTTATCATCTATTGTATTTGTATGATTTCTCTAATATAAGATTTTCCATTACACATTCTTGAAGTTGGCCAATTTGGTATGGACCGATCATATCAAGGTTAAAGGAAACATCACATGTTTGAAAACAATAATGGGTTGCCGTGTAATCACTAATGTCAGGTTGAATGCTGGAGGAAGTATCTGGCTTATGTTATCATTGAATCTGAATGCAGTACTTCAATTTTTAATCCAAACGTTGAGGTGCAAATATTGGGAAACCTCAACGTGTTAGGGAAAAAAAACTCAATATCTCTCTCTAAAAAAACCCCAATCACACTTTTGCCACTTCTAATAAATGGCCTCACGTCACAGGGTGGGGGTGAGAGGCCACGCTCTCCTCTCGCTCCTAGCCCCCTTTCTTTTTTTTTTTCTCTACCTCATGCTTCTTTCCCAGATACGGTTTGATTGTTTCGATTGGGGTTCAAGGTTGCGATTGGTACTGTTCATCTTAGATTTATCATCATCCATCAAGTTTAGACGCAAAAGAGATTGGCGACTTGTTATCCCTAGATCCGGCGAGATCAGGCCAATCCGGTTTCTTTTTATGTTTTTATTATTTTATTTTTTATTCGTCAAAATTCTCTACTTGGTGAGAAATTAGTTTCCCTTTATGGGGAGTTTTAGTCAGTCTTAGGGTTTCTTATTGGCTGTTTCGTTTGGCCTTCTGCTTGGTTAATTGGCGAATCGTTCGTTATGAGATGATTTGAAGGTAATTCTTAGGGTTTGTGTGTTTTTGTTATCAAAGCATGTTGATCGTTAAGTTCTATAAGAATGTATTTGGGTTGTGTGCTTCTTTGTGCTTAGGGTCCTGTGGATCAGTCATTTTGTTTGTTTGATGTACAAATTGTATGGTGTGTTTAATGTGTTTAATTTATAGCTTATATGGTATTTATCTTGTACTATTCTTATTGAAGTAATGAAAAAAGTTTCTTTTTGTTGGGAAAAAAAAATGCACTAGGCTTTGGATATTACAAGGCATAAATAAGATTAGGCGGGGGCACACATAATGTTGCTAGAAAATAAGATGTGAACAAGGAGGCCATCTAAGAAAAAAGAAATAGAAATCACCATCATGAATTGACTTGGGAATTATTTTGATTCTCAAGCTTACTCAGGACTTAGTTTGTCGGAAGATGACCTTTGCTGATATGCTTGGAAATCATGTTAATTATGCCCTAAAAATAAACTTAGGACCATGTTTATGTAACATTTTTATGAAACATTTTCACAGAAGTGATAGTTGGTGATGCTAATATGCCTTTTAACTTTTCATATTGAAAAATTATCTTGCCAGAAGATTAAGTATGTTCTCATTTTTCTTTTTGTGGTTGTATTTCCAGGAACAAACAGTGATCGGACTGAGGTTTTCCAGTTTGTCAATAATGAGGCAAAATCCCATCGGGTATTATTTCCAAGCTGTGTTTCTGTCATTGGGGAATGCTAATGGAACATTATTTTTCTGCTAATTCCCTATGTTCAATATATTGAGCTTGTATTATTTGCTCGGTATTGTCCAATGCTTCAGATGTGGACGTAAATTGGGAAAAGAATAGAATTTTGATTTGTTTTCTTTGAGAATCCCCAAATAATTTCTTCAATGGCACCTCAAACAAGCATGGGCTGAGTTATTGCTGTCATATACACATTAACACATTATATCATCTCGAGTATGGATCAAGACTTTTCTGATGACATAATCTTGTATATACCTGTACATTACCCATACAAGTTACTTCTTATTGTCCAATACATTATAAGTGAGTGTAATTTGAGGAGAGAAGAAATTTTTATTTGTTTTCATTCAAGAATCCAAAAACAATAGCCTTTTTAAGGGGGCGTCACTCAAGCATGATGATAGTACAGTTATCGTGTACAGAGACAAAAAAGATTGTCTCAAGTATGTATTAAACCGGTTATTTTGTGATTAGCAAACATGTACTTGGATCCATCCTTGCAGATCTATGCTTTCTAATGGTTTCATATATTTTTAAAAATTCAAGCTATCATCAGGTGTTTCTTCACTAAGTGCTGCTGAATTCATTGTTGTTAAGTCAACTTCGTTTCGTTTGTTTCCTTCTGCAGCTAATTGATTGCTTTTTGTGTGTAACTTTTTTTTAAATCTGTTTCCCTTCCTCAGAAATATCCGTACTTTCTTCAGATATTGACAAAAACATCTGTTTGCTATTACTTGATTGAATAATTTCATTGACTTGAATATCTTGCATGTGTTAAATTTTCTCTCAGGTTTCCTACTGGAAAATTGAAAGGCAGTCAAGTAAACAAACTTGTGGAGATTCATGGCCTTGAAATTTATTGCAGCACTTGCCGAGAAACTCTGGATTTGGTGACAATAAATAATGTTGAAGATTCCAACCTTCCAGGCTATGCAAATTGTGAAGGCAATAGTGATCTCCATCTGTTGGCTCCTGTTGATGTATCAGTGTCCCTAATGGTAAATCGGCTTTATTGCAATCATTGTTAACCTCTTCCATGAGAATTTTGCTATGTGCTTCCACTTTTAAGTTTGAGATTAATTGGACGCAAAAAACTTTGCATCATATGCTGTGCATTGAAGATGCTCGCTAAGAATTATAAAATTTCTTCTTGGAGGATGTTAATATTTGTTTATTGAAATAACTCGATTTTTTGATATTCTTTCAGTTCATCCGTATCTACTGTGTACTATATTTGGAAGGACTGACTTGAGTATAAGTCTGATTGGAATTAGAGGGTGTATTTGGAAGGAGAGGGACCGAGATGGTGCCTACTTATAGGCACGACTTTGGTTGTAGTCTAGGGGATTATGTTGCTGTAGGGGTCTTGAGTGCTTTTGATTGTGAGCTGTCATGAGCATTATGGGATCTATTGGTGCAAGAGCGTCTCTTGAGTGGGGTAGGCCAAAGGTGGTAGAATTCGGATTTCATTTAATGGCTGGTGCGGTCATAGACCTCAATGAATCTTTAGGTTTGCTATTGTCACAGCTTGAGTTTTTCTGGAAACTTAGACATCATAATGGGAATTTACATACTATAAAACTGTAAATATTTATAATTTCATAGACCAAATATTCATAAAGTACTTGGAGTTTACTACTTACTACATAGAAAACAATTATGTTTCAAAGAGAAATCAACAAAAAATCCAACTCGAACAGCCTACAACTGAAATGAAATAAATATCTTCTAGCATAAATAATAGCTAAAAAGCAACTAAAGGTAACCTCCAGTCTTCGAACCATGTCTATTTTAGTGATTAGAATGCATCGAAGCTTTACCTACAAAGTCTAGTGGGGATTCATGCTTATATACTTTTAAGAAGACTAGTTGTGTACATGAAGTAGCCAAATGAGTTGCTAATTGAGGCTTTGCACAAATACAACAATATATTAACAAACAAGTATGTATAACAAGATAGTTGCAAGCAAATGCAAGTATAAGTTTCTAGCCTTCACATTTTTTATATAGTTAGTGCAAGTTATAACAAGTCGTCAAGCTCATAGTTCCAGAAACTACTTAAAATAGTATAAATCCAGGGATCAAGTAACAAAGAGCCACACTGGCTTCCTCATGTCAAATGTTCTCTAAGTAGGTTTTCTTGTGTCAAGTAGAACAAGTCATGTAATTTGGGAGTGCTTCGTATAGTGTGCACACGCGTCATGTTCTTAAATTATTAGCACTACATCGTTTCCAATACAGTGCGAATCATTTAAACATTTCCATTAATAAGTTCTAATATGAATTATTAGGTTCAAATTATTCTGGATATTTAGAGTATGCACATTATGATAATGATATTTAAGTTTCTCGGAAAATTTGTGTTGTTGCTGTTTGTTTTAGGTTAGAATAGTTAGAGATAGTGGTAGGGACCTTTTAATGACTCTTGGTTACTTTCGCGGCTGTAAGAATTAGTAAGAAAGTTAAATAGCAAGAGAATGAAAAAGAAAATATTGCGGGGAAAGTCCAGTGTAATGGTAGCCAGGAGTTTCAGCTGACAAATACTACGTAAGATTGAATAACCCCATGTACCCATTTCTTTGTAGATGGGAATTTCACTGTACTCTTCTTTTTAAGGATATTTTCCTTTCTTTCTAATCCTGTTTAACTTTCTTAATTAATCTTGCCATCGGGTCTCTCTCCTAGAGGCGTTTCCAAGTATATTTCTTCTTTTCACCTCTTTGGTACCTACATCAAAAAGAACAAAACTAGGTATTAGCACAAAAGTCTAAAATGTTTTAACATGTAAGAGCTTTTGAAAGTAACTAAAGGTCAGAAAAAGATCCCTACCATCATCCCTAATTATTCTAAACTAGAGCTCTGATACCAACTGTGATGATCTGAGTTTTCTGAAAAGCTAAGACATCATAATCAGAATGTACATACTCTAAAACCATAAATATCTATGATACCATAAACCTAATAATTCATGTTAGGAACATGTTAATGGAATTGCATAAATGATTCACATTGTGCTAGAAATACCTTAGTACTAGTAACTTGACAACACGACACACTCTCTAATTACATGACTTGTTCTACTTGACACAAGAAAACCTACTTAGAGAACATTTGACATGAGGAAGCCAGTGTGGCTCTTTGTTACTTGATCCCTGGATTTATACTATTTTAAGTAGTTTCTGGAACTATGAGCTTGACGACTTGTTATAACTTGCACTAACTATATAAAAAATGTGAAGGCTAGAAACTTATACTTGCATTTGCTTGCAACTATCTTGTTATACATACTTGTTTGTTAATATATTGTTGTATTTGTGCAAAGCCTCAATTAGCAACTCATTTGGCTACTTCATGTACACAACTAGTCTTCTTAAAAGTATATAAGCATGAATCCCCACTAGACTTTGTAGGTAAAGCTTCGATGCATTCTAATCACTAAAATAGACATGGTTCGAAGACTGGAGGTTACCTTTAGTTGCTTTTTAGCTATTATTTATGCTAGAAGATATTTATTTCATTTCAGTTGTAGGCTGTTCGAGTTGGATTTTTTGTTGATTTCTCTTTGAAACATAATTGTTTTCTATGTAGTAAGTAGTAAACTCCAAGTACTTTATGAATATTTGGTCTATGAAATTATAAATATTTACAGTTTTATAGTATGTAAATTCCCATTATGATGTCTAAGTTTCCAGAAAAACTCAAGCTGTGACAATAGCAAACCTAAAGATTCATTGAGGTCTATGACCGCACCAGCCATTAAATGAAATCCGAATTCTACCACCTTTGGCCTACCCCACTCAAGAGACGCTCTTGCACCAATAGATCCCATAATGCTCATGACAGCTCACAATCAAAAGCACTCAAGACCCCTACAGCAACATAATCCCCTAGACTACAACCAAAGTCGTGCCTATAAGTAGGCACCATCTCGGTCCCTCTCCTTCCAAATACACCCTCTAATTCCAATCAGACTTATACTCAAGTCAGTCCTTCCAAATATAGTACACAGTAGATACGGATGAACTGAAAGAATATCAAAAAATCGAGTTATTTCAATAAACAAATATTAACATCCTCCAAGAAGAAATTTTATAATTCTTAGCGAGCATCTTCAATGCACAGCATATGATGCAAAGTTTTTTGCGTCCAATTAATCTCAAACTTAAAAGTGGAAGCACATAGCAAAATTCTCATGGAAGAGGTTAACAATGATTGCAATAAAGCCGATTTACCATTAGGGACACTGATACATCAACAGGAGCCAACAGATGGAGATCACTATTGCCTTCACAATTTGCATAGCCTGGAAGGTTGGAATCTTCAACATTATTTATTGTCACCAAATCCAGAGTTTCTCGGCAAGTGCTGCAATAAATTTCAAGGCCATGAATCTCCACAAGTTTGTTTACTTGACTGCCTTTCAATTTTCCAGTAGGAAACCTGAGAGAAAATTTAACACATGCAAGATATTCAAGTCAATGAAATTATTCAATCAAGTAATAGCAAACAGATGTTTTTGTCAATATCTGAAGAAAGTACGGATATTTCTGAGGAAGGGAAACAGATTTAAAAAAAAGTTACACACAAAAAGCAATCAATTAGCTGCAGAAGGAAACAAACGAAACGAAGTTGACTTAA
This sequence comes from Embelia ribes, assembly GCA_001753735.1. NCBI lineage: Eukaryota > Viridiplantae > Streptophyta > Magnoliopsida > Ericales > Primulaceae > Embelia > Embelia ribes. Next base: position 4,291 of record MKEJ01102100.1, on the reverse strand, counting down.
CAACAATGAATTCAGCAGCACTTAGTGAAGAAACACCTGATGATAGCTTGAATTTTTAAAAATATATGAAACCATTAGAAAGCATAGATCTGCAAGGATGGATCCAAGTACATGTTTGCTAATCACAAAATAACCGGTTTAATACATACTTGAGACAATCTTTTTTGTCTCTGTACACGATAACTGTACTATCATCATGCTTGAGTGACGCCCCCTTAAAAAGGCTATTGTTTTTGGATTCTTGAATGAAAACAAATAAAAATTTCTTCTCTCCTCAAATTACACTCACTTATAATGTATTGGACAATAAGAAGTAACTTGTATGGGTAATGTACAGGTATATACAAGATTATGTCATCAGAAAAGTCTTGATCCATACTCGAGATGATATAATGTGTTAATGTGTATATGACAGCAATAACTCAGCCCATGCTTGTTTGAGGTGCCATTGAAGAAATTATTTGGGGATTCTCAAAGAAAACAAATCAAAATTCTATTCTTTTCCCAATTTACGTCCACATCTGAAGCATTGGACAATACCGAGCAAATAATACAAGCTCAATATATTGAACATAGGGAATTAGCAGAAAAATAATGTTCCATTAGCATTCCCCAATGACAGAAACACAGCTTGGAAATAATACCCGATGGGATTTTGCCTCATTATTGACAAACTGGAAAACCTCAGTCCGATCACTGTTTGTTCCTGGAAATACAACCACAAAAAGAAAAATGAGAACATACTTAATCTTCTGGCAAGATAATTTTTCAATATGAAAAGTTAAAAGGCATATTAGCATCACCAACTATCACTTCTGTGAAAATGTTTCATAAAAATGTTACATAAACATGGTCCTAAGTTTATTTTTAGGGCATAATTAACATGATTTCCAAGCATATCAGCAAAGGTCATCTTCCGACAAACTAAGTCCTGAGTAAGCTTGAGAATCAAAATAATTCCCAAGTCAATTCATGATGGTGATTTCTATTTCTTTTTTCTTAGATGGCCTCCTTGTTCACATCTTATTTTCTAGCAACATTATGTGTGCCCCCGCCTAATCTTATTTATGCCTTGTAATATCCAAAGCCTAGTGCATTTTTTTTTCCCAACAAAAAGAAACTTTTTTCATTACTTCAATAAGAATAGTACAAGATAAATGCCATATAAGCTATAAATTAAACACATTAAACACACCATACAATTTGTACATCAAACAAACAAAATGACTGATCCACAGGACCCTAAGCACAAAGAAGCACACAACCCAAATACATTCTTATAGAACTTAACGATCAACATGCTTTGATAACAAAAACACACAAACCCTAAGAATTACCTTCAAATCATCTCATAACGAACGATTCGCCAATTAACCAAGCAGAAGGCCAAACGAAACAGCCAATAAGAAACCCTAAGACTGACTAAAACTCCCCATAAAGGGAAACTAATTTCTCACCAAGTAGAGAATTTTGACGAATAAAAAATAAAATAATAAAAACATAAAAAGAAACCGGATTGGCCTAATCTCATCGAATATTGGAATAACGAGTCATCAATCTCTTTAGAAAGACCTGATTTCCATTTGAACTTAATGGATGATGATAGATCTAAGATGGACATTAACAATTGCAACCATGACTCTCAATCGGAACAATCAAACTGTACAGGAGTAGGAGAGAGAGAAACAAAAAAAAATAAAAAAAATTCAAAGGCTAAGAGAAAGAGGATAGCATAGCCTTTCTCTTCAATCCTGCGATACCATTTGTCAGAAAGTAACTGAGATGCATTAGGATTTCATAAAGAGAGAGATAAAAGAGTTATTAATGCTTGTTTTAGCAAGTAATATAATGTAGTTTTGGTAAAAATAATTCCTTTGTTGTGAAATGTGAAAGTATACAAGTTTTGAACACAATAGTTTATGTTATAAGATATTATTGGTATTTTACTATGCCTAATACAAGTTTGGAGCCAAATTATTAAATGCAGATACTGTGCACTATGCATGCACCACCCACCACTATTGACTTATGATACATATTTTCTCTATTAAAGGAGAGATAGAAGAAGAAGAAGAAGAAGAAACGATGCTTAAAAACATAGAAGAAAAGGTGCACAAGAAAGTGCAAAAAAAAAGAACAAAAATTAAAAGAGAGAAAGAAAAGGCAAGAGAAAAGAAAGGTTATTGTAATCATCTTTAATATAGTGAAAAGTTATAAATTTTTGTTTTGTAGAATAGCCACAAACTAGAAGTGTTGGCGAGCCAAACCACGTATATCTTGATGTTTATTTTATTTTAGCAATTATTTTTATGGTTTATTCTTATGAGTATTATTATAACGCGTTATCAGTACGAGACTCTAATGTGAAGTTTTTATTATTAAACATATATTATGCTGAGTCCAACCATATTTTTACATAAATATTAGGCAATATTTTATACAATTTGATTTTATACGTATATAATTGAAGGGGAACTTTTCTGAAAGATTTCATTTCCAGTTTACATTAGTAGTTCTTCATAGTTTTGTAAACTTTTCATTGCCACCCAGAAGTTTTGAGCAACTGTATTTTTATCTTTTGATTTGTGTAATACTTACTACATTATTTTTATTTATATAGATCTTCATTTACTTCTAATCATGTTCAAATAATACTTCTAAAATTTCATCACTAATCCTGAAGATTGACGCTATTAATTCCTGAAAAATTAGCATACTTAATTGATCAATCCAGAAGATTAGTATTTAATTAATTATTGAATAATTAATATTATCTAAAATCAATCCTGCAGATTGGTAGTAATTATAGAATTTCTTTAATCATTATAAATGTCATACTGGTAAAATATGGCATGATATTGTTGGTGTTGGTTAACCAATCATTTTGTGAAAAAGAAGTATAAACATATTTGAAGATTAATAGTAAATCATTAATAATTACATTTATTGTTGTTATACAATTTTTTAATTATTCTTGTTCCTAATGTAATTTTAATTTTATAAAGCACACGCGCAATATGACCAGCCTCCAAAGAGTTTCTTTTGTTGCCCTGAATGTATCTGGCAACAACTATTTGTCATGGGTTATTGATACTTGAATTCATTTAATTGCAGAGAATCTTAGTGATACTATTATTGAAGAGCGTGAATCTTCCCAGTAGGATAAGGCCCGAGCCATGATTTTCCTCCGCCACCACTTCTACGAGCAGTTGAAAGTGGAATATTTGGCAGTGATCCACTTGAGCTATGGAGGAGTTTGCAAGAACGATATGAGCATAACCGGCTTATGATACTCCCTAACGCTCGGTTTTGACTGGATACATCTCAGACTCCAGGATTTCAAATCCGTTAACAAATACAACTCATAAATATTCAAAATAGTCTCCAAATTAAAGCTATATTGGGAAATTGTCACCGATACTGATATGCTCGAAAAGACTTTCTCTACTTTCCACACATTGAATATGTTCTTGCAACAATGATATCGAGAGCGGAGATTTACTTGATATTCTAATTTGATAGCATATCTTCTCCTTGCAGAGGAAAATAATGAGATTTTGTTAGGAAATCATCTCGTCTCGACCAACTGAATCAACACCATTTCTAGAAGTGAATGTTGCTGAATATAAAGGCTATGATAAGAATCAAAGTTGAGGACGGGGACGGAGATTTAGACAACATAATCATGGTCAGTATGACAATAAAGGCCACTTGAAGTGGAACAAATCTCGCCAAATGAAAAGGAAAGGAAATGAAAAGAAACATCAATTAATAAAGACAATAGTAATGCATGTTACAGGTGTGGTAAAACCGGCTATTGGCCTCACACATGCCGTACACCAAAAGATGTGGTCGAACATTTTCAATGTCACGCTCCGAGTTCCGAGAAAACCAGGGACGCGAGATTTATGTTTCCCTTTTTTAATATAAAAAAAAAGAAAAATTTTATAGAACAAAAAATAAGCAGAAACACATTTCTAATGCAATCTCATCAACGCATGTAATTGCTTACAATGGCGGTACTACTCACAATCTACAACATTCCACATCAATACAATAAAAAAAATAAGCTAGTCTAGAACTGAAAGACGAAGGCCAATGCAAACTCTGAAATATATATATATATATATATATATATATATATATATATATCTTTATTTAAATTTCCGGGAAAAAAAACATAGTTATTAATTTTCGAAATACATTTTATTAATTTCCAAAAGATATTTTATTAATTTCCGAAAATACATTTATTAATTTCCAGATGTTGGGATTTAACATCTGAGTATAA
>MKEJ01102092.1:0-13304 GCA_001753735.1 Embelia ribes | reverse complement strand
TTATTTAAGTCGGTCTTTCGACTTATGCTGATAACGTCTTATTGTTCATACTAATCATTCAAAGTGTTATCAACACTTATGATAATTATTGTAAGACAATTTAGAATGAAAAATACTGATTAAATCTCAATGATGTCCTTGTCATTCAATATTGAAAATGATATATCGTACAGTACTTTCGAAATTTATTTTTTGGGGCCTTATAGTCTGCCACTTAAGGAAAGAATTATCAAGAGATCTCTTCTTAAACTAACAATTTCCTTTCTTATGCCAGTAGATTTCAACTTATAAAGTCGGTCCTGTTCAATGTCCAAACTTATTGGAGTGCACACTTTATTATTCCTACCTTGGTCACTAAGGAGTTGGAAAGTTTACGTCGGAACTTTCTTTGGTCCAGAGTCGAGTTAAAGAATCATAATGCTAAAGTGGCATGGAAAGATCTTTCACTTCCATTTGATGAATGGGGAATTGGGATTAAGAAGATTAAGGACTGTAATAGAGATTTGTTGGCCAAAGGGGTTTAAAACTTTTGTGATTATGGGCATACTTCCATTTAGAAGGATTGGGATAAGGCAATTTTAATTAGGGACCATACCTTTTAGCAAATGAAGATTCTGCAAAGTTGTTCTTGGACTTGGTGAAAAAATTCTCCAATTGATGCCGAGTCTAGGAGACCACATTCTAATAAAGCTAGGGAATAGTGTTATTAAGTCTTTTTGGTTTGATCCATAGATGGGAGATGAGCCTATATGTAAGAATACAAATGATAGAATGATTTTGGAATCCGGTTCGGGGAAAGACCTCAAAGTGGGAGATTTTTGTAGATCAGGCATTTTCAAGTGACCATTTCCTATTTACATAGGCTTATTAGAGCTTCAAGCCAAGCCTTCTCCGATCCGGGCCTTGGTTCGGATGGTTTTCAATGGGGAAAGGGAGGGTGCTTCTCGTTCAGTATTGCTTGGGGCACATTATGACAAAAGAATAATAAGGTTATGTGGTGAGTTTTGGTTTGGAGAAATCCCACCATTCCGAGATGTAACTTTATCACATGGCTAGCCGTTAAAGGGAAACCTTCTATGATGGACAAGGTTCAAAAAGAGGGGAGTTCACCTAGCTAATAGATGTGCTATTTTCTTGGAGGAAGAAGAAACCCTTGACCATATTCTAGCAAGGTACAAGTTTTTTAAGGAAGTTTGAGCCAAATTTGGCTCTACTTTCATCCTTCTATATGAGTTAGGATGGGGTTCATGGGTTATATGGGCAAGCAAGAAGTTCAAAGGCAAGAGCATGTATGCAAAGAATGAAGTTTAACAACTTGCACCATGGTTTACCGTCTTTGGAAGAAGAGAAACTCTATAATTCATGAAGATCTTTTCCAAGCGAGCTCCATGGTGGTTGGTGATATTAATGTAATGCTTTGCTTAGGGTTATAACTTTGTTTTCATCTTTGGACTTGTTTTGGCCTAGTTTATTTGCTATTTCGCGTTGTTGTTTGGTTCTTTGATGTAAAAGTAGGTGTCATCTGATGAGATATTCTATAAACCTCATGGGTAGCCTCTTCTTTCTTTATATTTTCTTTCTCTTGTTTCTTGGTCTTTTCTAAGCTAGGGACTTGTCCTAGTTCTAAAAAGTATCAAGCTCCTTGTATACTTGTATCAATGTACTTGAAAATTCCGAAAAAAAAAAGAGGGTGTGGTTTGTCATTTTAAGAACAATGTGTTTATATATATGTATATGATATATGGATATCTCAATGTACAAAACTCCCACATTACGGGTTTGCGAGGGTATAATGTAGCAGCCTTACCCCTGTTCCAGAAAGAGGCTGTTTCTGGGTACGAAACCGACCCTCAGGTTGGAATGGAAGCATACATGACCTTAACTTATATAAATTTCAAGTTATGCCTTTAAGCACAATATGTTTATTGCAAAAAATGTACCTCAAAAGTAAGCATTGATTGAGTCATGGATATTAAACTATGCAAACCAGCTGTAGAAAGGGCTTGTTTTGGGACCGAGAAATAGCAATAAATGTATACTTTTTTCCCCATGCTTTTAAGACATTGTGCCATGCTTTGATACATTATATGTGGAGATATCCACATTGATAATATTTTGATAATTATTTAAGAGTGACGAGCAACTAGAAGTCTTGTGATGCATTCAAAAATTATGTGCGTAATTCTTTTGAGATTATATCTTCAAACAGCACTTTGACAAATTAATGTTATCTACACTGGCTTATGAGTTTCTAAGGCGTTGAACTCTGGCATGATTTTTTTGTTTCTGGCTCTTTCTTTATTTTTGTTGTTTTTACCTTGTGCATTTGAGCTCTAGACAGCTGTATGAAAATAGAACGTTTCACGTGCTCAATTTAACACTTTCTTGTGCAACTTGTTTTTTTCAGGCAGTTGATTAACCTAGCGAGCTTCGATTTGAAGCATGGGTATGGCTTTTCTTTCAGCGTGACCTTTTTTTACTTTTCATCAGTGAGGTATGATTTTTTAATTTTCTTTTTCTGATTCAGCCATCATGAAGGAGAAATCTCGTAAAGAGCTACGAAAAGAAACTCGTAAAGATAATAAGAAGAAGAAGTTTGATTCTTGGATTGAACATCAGGTATCAATGCTTTCAGTTGTTTCCCAACACATTTTCCTTTGTTTTTTTGTATTTTTTGCCCGCAAGGAAAAAGCTTGTGTAAGTTTTGATGTGAATGCTCTTAGATACTGAACACAAGTTCTGTGATGCCTACAGCAAAGCCGAAAGCAGAAGAAATTTATGCAGCACTCAGAGGAGAATAATCCAAAGAAAGTACCATTCTTGTCTTCTCAATACCGAAAAGATAACAAAATTTCGCTAAATGAATTTATTCCTGAAAGATATCATACCTCAGAGCCACCTACTGCAAATAATTCTCGATTAAAGTTGGGTTCTTTAAGATCCACTGAATCTTCAGCAAATAATGTCAAGGGACGAAGTAAGGGAGACAAAATTCCAAAAAGTAAGTTTGAAGAATATCTTGAAATGGATATGCAACAAGGTGTAGTCACGGGAGAGGAGGATTTAGAATTGGAATGGAAACTTGCAAAGAAACTCAAGGTGAAGAACGGGAAATTAGGTGGTGTAGATGATGATATCAATCTCTTAATCGAAGGAACTACATCTGAGATGGATTTTGAAGAGGTATGTCCTGTATTGGAAGAGGTTAAAGAGAAGAGATCTGATGCCAGCTCTTCATCCAAGAAATGTAAGAAGAGTAAATTACCAGAGCGAGAAGCGGAAGTTGCTGGTGAAAAGATTGAGAATCGAAAGAAAACAAAATTTCAGAAGTATCTTGAAATGGAAATGCAGGGAGGAGTTCCTTCTGCGGAGGCAGATTTGTATATGGAAAGAAAACTAGCAAAGAAACTAAAGGTGAAAAAAGGGAAACTAGGGGGCGATAATGATGGCATCAATGAGTTAGTTGAAGGAATTCCATCAGTTCTTGGTTTCTCTGATTATGAAGAAAATTTAGATGATACTGTCCTAAAGAAATGTTCAAGGAAGAAAACTAAAAAGATCAAAACAACAGAGCAAGAGGGAAAAGCTGAAATGGCTAGTGACACAGTGTCACAAGTTTCTGCTCCAATGGAAACCTCTACTCCTGACGTGGTACCCGAAAAAAGTTCTTCTAAGGCTTCTAAGTCGGAAAAAAGTGCAAAATATGTTGCTCCTCACCTCAGATCTTGTGCGAGAAATGAATCAGAAGAGTGTGCTCAAGCCAGGAGAAGGATACGAGACCGGTAGATTGCATTTGATGCCTGTCTTCGGAATGTTAAATTATGTCAGATTCTGAAAATTCATGTGTTTGACATATTTAATTTAATCTGTTATCGTCTAGCTTTCTGTTAAAGTTAAACTCCACTTCAGTCACTTATTAACTTGTTAGACAAACTTGCTCATAATCTGTTATCGTCTAGCTTTCATCATCGCCACCGTAATCCTCATCTTCGTCTCCAACGCTTCCACCATTTTTGCAAAATTGAAAAGGCCCTCGGGGAGAACCAGATTTCAAGGTGCTTCTTTGCTTTGATGAGTTACCACGATGATCTTTTTGTAACCACAATCCCCCTAAATCGATCAAAGATTGGTTTGATGAAGAAGTTGCTTTGAATGTTGGGATTCGTCGAGTGTGGAGCCAATATATCTGAAATCAATAAAAAAAACCGTTTAAAAATAGTGCACAACTTTGATGCATCGTTGAGCAATGAAATGAGGTAAACTTTAGGTCATGTTTGGATACACTTTCAATTGTTTCGGGTTCTTATTTTTGTGTGTGCTTTTGCTGATCAAAGAACTAAAAGCAGTAACCATTTCTTAAAACGTGATGTTTTGCTAGAATCTGCGAAATTCCAAAGAAATGAGTCTTAAAAAAATTATGAAAAATGAAAACAAAATTTCATACAGATCGTTGTGTTTTTTTCTTTTGGGTTTTTGAAGAATTGTTCCGGAATTAATCAGACAAATGCGTTTCTGACAGAATTCCAAATGCTCTTTAAGCGCATACGATGAAGGGTTTGTTTGATTGTAGCTTATAAGCTCCAATTTATGAGTTGTTCTACTTAACAGTTAAATTACATTTGGTTTGTTATTTTGATCTAAACAAGCTAGATGTTTCAAACTGGATGCATCCAACTTTTTTCTCAATCAGAAATAAGATGGTTTATTTGCTTAAAAGTTGGAACCAAATGAACCCAAAGTTTCTTAAAACCTATTCCCAAAGTCTCCTTGACAAACATGAATTGCAGTGTGTTTTCTAGTGCCGAAACCAAATACAATTTCAAAACTGTTTCCAAAACCGAAAAATAAAATATGGGAGTAGTATTCGATACTCACTTGTAAATGGCTCTTGACTTCATCATCGGTGAGCCCATCTGCTTGGGAGTTGCAACTGCAAAAGTATTTAACCATAGATCTATAATTATTTAATTGCAAGACTATACTTTAAATCAATGATTATATAGACCATGTGGATTAGTCGGACGACGCAAATCGACGAAAACCATAGATTTTTTTTTTTTAAAAAAAGATCTCTTTAAGCACCCATCTTAATATTTTAAGTGTAACATTACAGCCACATAGGCAAAACTTGTAGGTAAAATTTCTACATTTTTTCTCATCTATTATAAGAGTTCTATAGGGAATTACAAATATTGGGTCTCCACATTTTAAACACCCTTTTTGATTTGTTGTATCTTTTGAACTTGTAGGGGCTGAAGCCGCATGTCTTAGAGGGGGTTGTGGTGAATCTTGATACCTTTTGCGATCAATTTGATTACTGTTCTAGACTGACCTTTATTATTATCAAGATCCCTCCTATTCCTACCTTATTGTCATCCACCTCTCCCTTCGCTATTAGCCCCCGTATCGCTCCTTCCTTATCCTATCATTCTTGCTCCTCGAGTTTCTGGAATTCTTCTCATATTAGTTTCTGCTACTTCGGAACATATGGCCGCTTCCATTATTTCTTCATATGTATTGTGCCAGTTCAAAGCTAAGGCTGTATGAATTGATGGTCGTAATCCTAACTCAAATCTTCTAACATGCAACTCCTCTATCGATACTATCTCTAGTGCAAACTAAGAGTATGTTTCGAACTTCTAGGTATATTGTTCTACGGTGAGTGTCACTTGTATCAATTCTATAAATTCTCTCTCCTTTTCATCTTGTCAAGTGTTGAGAAAGTATTTCCTGAGAAAGACTTGCTTGAAACCGTCCCAAGTCGGATTTTGTATATTTAGTGTCAAAATTCATCCCATCCAGCACTCGTTAGTTTCGTCCTTCAAATAGAATAGAACTATCGTCACTTTTACTACATCATCTTCAATCCCCAAAGTCTTGAATCGTTTCTCTATCTCTTCTAACCACCGATATGCCACCATAGGATCTACCCCCTCTATGAAAGATAGGTGCATTCATACGCTCTAAATTTTGATGTACCCATTATATTAAGGTTTGCCAGTCCACGGTACTAGCTCATGATCGAGTTACCATAGTATCTATAATCATTTGGGCCATCTATCACATGGCATCTTAAAGTATTTGGGAAAAGTCTCCAGTGCTGATATTGAGTGGGTCAAAATCGAATCCCCAATATTAGGTATTACAGGTAGGATTGAGGCCCTAGTTTGAGGTAGTCGATCTTCATCGTCTGTTAAATCCACATCCCTATTGCCTGGGTGTGAGGATGATTCATCAATTAGAGTAGCCTGTCGTCCCAACAAGTTTGAAACGGATCGGGTTCAGGGGTGCACCCTCGGTGGTCATCCTCCAGGTAAAGTCCTTCTCCAAAAGGGGTTCGATCAGGTGATGCGTCATGTATTCTATGCTCCATTCACTATAATTGAAAATAGAGAAAATACTTCATATGCCTAAAATCTAGAGTCATAGTTAAATTTACATCTATACATAGGCATTTGCGTCATACAACCATATTAGACATCCAACATTACCAGTAGTCAAACGACCTACTTCTGTCCACTTTTCCACCCCGTCGTAAATTAACAAGGCATCCCTTGTCATTCTGTTATGGGTATAGAAGTCGACTTGGCTTACCACCCAACTGCTGCTCAAAACAAGGCACACAAGCAACTATTATATTGCCAATTTAATCGTCACTTCTTATATTAGACACTTGGTTTTTCTTATTATATATGAAATGTATTTAAGATTATAATATTAATCATCGCTCTAGTTTCTGTGATCTAATGTACTTTTCAAGATTATTTTCAGAAAAATATAGGCCAAACATCAAACAAGTGTTAACATGTTCAAAGATTCTACTGGTATAATGGTACACCTAGTTAGTGTAATAGTACACCACAAGTGTAATACTACACTAAGCTAGTGTGACGATTTTCAGTGAGCTCCACAAAGAAAAGCATGAATATGAGTAATGGTATACTGAGTTAGTGTACTGGTACATCACATGTGTAACGCTACACATAGCTAGTGTGATAGCCTACAAAGAACTCTACAAAAATTTGAAGCTGAGTTACGGTACACCAAACAAGAGTATCGGTACACTACAGGTGTAACACCACACCTAGGTTGTGTGATGGCTTCTAGAGAGTTGAGCAAGATCTTGACTACTGGTATACCACAGGTATGACGGCTTCCAGAGAGTTAAGAAGATCATGAGTAATGGTATACAATTGTCTGCATAACGGTATACCATAGAGTAACGGTACAAAAGAGTTGGTGTAACGGTACACACTGTAGATTGAAATATAATGGTCACATTTGATTGCAGCTCAACTTGGTTTATCTTGCAATTAATAACCAAAATAGGCTAGTTGATCCTCAAGACATATAAGGGGGGGTGTCTCAAATCTGAGTTTGAACAAGCAGAATCACAAGACTATTAATCAATTTGTTCATTCTAGAAAGATCAAATGTTCAAAAAGCTCAAAAACCAACTTCCATTTTCATAAGTTATTGAAGTCCAAATTAAGCCATACAAAGTTAAATTTTTACGTCATTTTTGTGTGTTAGATTTCTCTAAAGTGTTTTAAATCTTTGTATCATATATCTTTAATAAAGAAAAGAAAGGTTACAAATTTTCATTTCTAAACTTTGTTATGATTATTTGTGAATCATTGTGAGGGTACACTCCAAGATTTGAAGAATTGTTTCAAGTGTAGTAATTAGCACCAGGAAAGCTAATCTTGTTTTGTTTCGTTGCTATTAATGGAATCTCAAGTGTTTGGTCTTGGGAGAGTAGGTATAGGGGATCGAGAAAGATTTTTGGCCGAATCACTATTAACAAGTTCACATATCTTTCTCTGTGACTTATTCCAATTTTAGTTTTGATTGTTATTATTTGAATTAATTTTTAAAATTCCAATTCACATCCCATCTTGTGATTTGCCTACGGACCAACAGGTGTGAAACTCAATAAAGTTTCCTCATTTTTCTATTCTAAAAATATTTTTTCATGAACAATAGAATTATATTAACTTTTTATCTATTTAAAGACAAAAAAATAATAAATAAATAATTTGTTAAAATGAAAGTTATTAAGGCAGTAAATATATTATTCCACTAATAAATTTTTATTTTGAAATCTAAAATATTTTTTAAATAAAAATGAGTAGACTATATATGTGGTCTATATATGAGTGTGCATGAGAAAATAAATATTAATTATGGTGATTAGGCAGCCACAAATTCATAGAAAAAATTATTAAAATTCGAGAATTGACACTGTGACAATTATCTGTCAACTCCACAAAGTGTATATTAGAAATAAATTTTAAAATTTAAATTTTTTTTAATTAATTATGATTATATTATTTAAGTAACGTATTATATACAATAAATTAAAGGTGAATCCTTCACGTAGTTTTAAGTCAAGTGGCACCTTAAAATTGTGACACGTATTAATTTCAATAGAAACTATCCCTAGTCTAAAAAGATGATTGCCCCTTATTTGTTTCCTCTATAACAATTAATTACTTAAAAGTGCCACTTAAAATTTTCTACTAATATGCAATTGATACGGCGCATTCAACTTCCCCTCTAATGGCAAATGCAAATTAAGTTTTGAAAATGTAGGATAATAAAGCGAATGCCACATTTAATACGCCCAATTATATTCCATTAGGAAGTTTGTAACATTTTAGCTTGGTAAATTGATATTCTTAAATATTTTGAATAATTTATTTATAATGGGAGTTAAAAAATAAAACACCAAGAGGCACTGCTCTTTCCCCTCTAATAATTACAAAATTAATAATTAGTTAGCACCTTATTTATGGTTCTTTTAGATTGCTTAAATTCATCTTTGCTTCATTATCTCTCTTGCCATCGGAGCTATGAGTTTTACTAACTAAAAAAATATATTGATAATAGTGAACTAGAAGCAATTGAAATGATGTTTCACACCAAATCTCCAATTTAATTCTAATACCCTTTTCATTTTTTGGCGCAAAAAAGGTGAAATCGCTCACCTTGACCTAGCCCCAAGGGTCCTGTGGAGGATGTAAGTCAGGATACTTAGCGGCCTCCTAGACAGGTGACCCAGTACCTGATGCCCACAAGAACCCACTCCTCCGAGAGGAAATGAAAATCTCACACTGCGGCTGTCAGGGCTCGACCCTTGCCATTTGGTATAAACTCCTGCCCTAATACCAACTGGGCTGCGCCCCTGAAAGCCCCTTTTCATTTTTTCTTTCTACCATTATATTTGGCTCATTCTATTTGATGCATATATAGATGCCTTTATAGATTTTTGTTTCAATATATTTATATGTTTTCTTACAAAACTTTTTGATGTTTTCGTGGAGTATTTCCAACTCGGAGATTTCTTTCTCAATTCAACTTCAGGTAAGAAATTGCAACTTGATGGTATAAGAATTGTTGTATGGTATTTTATCTATTGTTGTGTTGTTTCCGAGCAAATCAAAATTTGATTATGAATTATAATATTATGAAAACATTTACTGCTTATGAACTAAATTTTTTTATATCGATTCAGAATCCAACTTTGCAATTGCATACTAAAATATTGCAATCTATTATTCTTAATATGTTTTGCTATTTTTATTGGCAACATATTATTTTCTTCTTCTATAACTACGCTTTTATTGCTTGCTTCTGATAATTAAGAAACAAATAGTAAAAAAAAAAAAACGCGCTTTAAATTATTCTTTAGATTAATCAAAATCAAGGCAAGATTTATCTTTTTTTTTTTTTCTTAGTCTATTTTCAAAGTGTTTTCTTTATGGAGAATGTTCATTTAGGACTGTTTCTTGAGTATTTGAATTCAAGAGATTTATTGCCAATAAAATTACCACAACATAATTGTGACGTCCTGAAAATTTGTATAAATTTTTCACGGATATAAATATTATTATTAATTGCTCTTAGTGATATGATTCATCTTCGTCGTTGCATTCGTAGTAGTTGGTTATATCTCTTGTTGTTGTAGTGTCTCATTTACGTATACATTATGCATCGGATTATATTTCGTTGTCATAGTAATGCAATTATAGTCATTGAATATCATTCGCAGTCATTGTATATCTTTCGTGGTTGTTGGATTCCATTCATAAAGATTTTGAGGATCGTTTGGGGTGTTCGTGTCGGGTTTCATCTTTAATCGCGTTAAGTCGTATAAAATGAGTTTTAGGTACTCTAATAGCATTCTGATAGTTGGAAAATACTTTTATTAGTATCTAGGAGTGATTATGAGTGTTTTTGGAAGTTATCGACCAAAAATGTTGGCTCGGGTGATATCGGATTCTAGTAGTTCCGATCAATCCAACTAGTTGTTGGATCGATCCAAAATAGAAAACTGATCGATTCAACAGCTATTGGATCGATCCAACTGGTCTATTCCAGATTAAAATGTGTTGACTCAAACACTTTTTCCCTACTTTTCTTTCCTTATTAAGCACGAATAGAGAGGGAGGGAGGGAGATTTACTTATTTTCTCGGTTTTTTGGCTTGATCATCTACTTCCGTTCAATCCCCGATGTCCAAACATATATAATTGGCTGCTTATCGCGAGGCCTCTCTTTTGATGTAAATATCATCTTTTTGTTTGTTTGTTTGTTTATATTTTCTCGTCTTGCATGCCCTTCAGGTTTGTCGAAACAAAGTTATCAAATCTATTCCTTGCATCTAATAAATGCTTTTCTTGTGTAGGTTCGTCTTGATCCAAGCCTTGTATGTAGATGAGTTTAAGGGGCAAATATTGGGGTTGATCTTCGGAGGTCTCGGGGATTATCATCTAGTTATGCCGATCTTTTGACATCGATTCTTCAATAGTTTCTCATTGTTATCACGTGGATTACATGTTGAGGTAATTTTTGTTGATTTCTATCTCATTCCATTTTTCTCAATTTTCGTGTCGAGCTAGATGTTGAAATTAAAGTTGTTCAAACTCTTTATTATGTTTCGTAGTCTATATCATTATGTAGGCTCATCGCCATTTAGGGGTTGTATCTAGGAGTTTCGATAGAGGCATTACCGGAGGTTTTTGTTTCAAGGTACAAGTAGATAATTAACTATAATATGAAATTTGATATTATGTAAATATAACGACATGATAACATGTCTTGTTTAGTAGATGAATTTCATATATTTCTTCATTGTTTGATTATATGTTCAATTCATACTGGAGGCAATCATTTATTTATTGTAAATATTATAGGATGCTTTGTATAGCATTACATTGCATCTTACATGTAGAGGCATTATTGTAGAATTGTTATTCATTATGACATTCATATTTTCAATGAAAACTTGTAGAGGATAAATCATGATTTTAAATTGTGGTTACAAAAAGTGGAGGAAACGTCTTTGGAGGAAACAAAGTGGAGGTTTTATTTGGAGGTTTAACCCAAGGACAAAAGCATGTTTACTTGTGGATGAAACATGTTCCTTGTGGCTTAGAATTGTGGTTTTCGAAAGTATGTTTTGTTAAATAAAAAGTATACTCATTCATACTCGGGTTGAGTCATTTTTGTTTTCTTTTCGGAGTGCCATTATCGAATTTTACCTATTTAAAACGTGTGGATGTTAACCCTTAAAGGAATGGAGAAAATAAGCTTGGGGGCTTTAACCCACACTGTGAGAGTCGGAAAATATGTGCAGAGAGAGAATTTCGATCACTCTAGGTATTAGTGCACCTTAGAATCGGACGTATAATTCACGTCGCATAGGATGCATCAATTATAGGCAAGACATAGCCTCAAAACTTATAGAGAGATATGCCCTAATTTTTATCTTGAGTTATTATCGGAGGTTGTATTTGGATGTCACATTTGCAGAATTTGTAGCATTGCAGTACATGATGTTTACTTTCCTGCACATTCGTAGTTGTCTATATGTTTATAAATGCCATATACTTCATAATCTCTTTTTCATAGTATTGTTCATCATCTAACCAACATTCTTTCCTATGCATTTTGTATCTATTTTTCTTTACAAGTCTAGAATCGGACTAGGGGCATGCTTATGTACTTTGGAGGATTTAGAGGATTACATTCTTTGTACATTGTTGTATAGAGCCTTGTGTAAGCAAGGCTTTGGGGATTGTATATTTCTTCTATTATTCTTTCTTTTGGACGAGCTTATAGCTTGATGTTGTATAGAAATCTCGGAAGGTTGCATTGTAGTAGTTGTTACACATATCTTTTGTAGCCAAGGTTGTAAAATTATGTAATTATGTTTGGATTGTTGTAGCTCGTATGTTACGTATTTTGAGGTTATTGTTGTTGTAGATGGAGTTGGGTAGACATTAGTACATTTTACTTATTTTTCTTCTTTTAGTTCCTTGTATATTATTGTTTTTCATTTTCTATTTGTCACCAGGCTCACGACCCCGGGTCTGTAGAGATTTGGGGCGCGGTAATAATTACTTAAATTGTAATACTCTAAAAATAAAAGGGGATTTATTCTAATAAATAGTGTACTTGGATGACTAAACTGTAATTAAGTGGAAGTAGAACGAAAAGATATTACCTTTCCCTTTCTTTTTTTCTCTCTGTTTCTATTATGCGTAATAATAGATTACATTTAACAGAGAGAGATGAGAAGAAAAGAAAAGAAGACACCCTTACTCAAAACTTGCTCGATTTGAGAGGAGGAGGAGAAGGCTGAGAGAAAAACTAATCCTGGATTTGGAATCCTCATCGTTGTGATATAAGTAGTATCCTTCAACCCTTTGGGTTGTTCATACCCAAATTTTCCCTAATTCATAAAACATTTAATTAACGGGCGAAATGATGATAGAATTGATGTTAAACTTGAATTTTGATAATCAATTTTCAATTTTAGGTTCGTTTGTGGGAGATGGGTCATAAAAAGGAGGATTTAGGGCATTAATCCGGATCTTTTCCAAGGGTTTTTCCGTATTTGTGAAATAGGTAAGTTGCAAAAATGATGTACATCATCATGTTGCGAATAAGGCAGCCAATGGTCTGAAGGTAAAATGATTCAACCAACACTTAAAACACTTATTGGAATGAGTTTAGCGTGTTCGGAAGGTCCCGAAGATGGAATACCAGAATTGGCTAATTTCGAGGCGCAATTAAATACTATTTGTAAACCCGCACAATCTACGATTCTAATTTGCATGGGTAGACGTGATAAGCTCATGGGAATCAATATTTGACATGAGAATCAGTATGGGATGGTCAAATTTAGGAATTAATTCTATATTATGTTTGCTTAGGGGTTATGAGTTGTAATTCTTGTTTTTAGCAAAAGAGTTGTTATGCATTTATTTAGGCCTTTAGAAAAATGTGGTAATGGCC
>MKEJ01102086.1:0-15745 GCA_001753735.1 Embelia ribes | reverse complement strand
TACCCTGGGATTCAGTGGTAGTCGGTATACTTTAGTACCGGTGTACTTAGTATTAAGTGCATTTAGATATTGCATTATTCAGGATACAAATATATGACACATGTCATTATCATTGTTGTATGACTCTGGAGAACTTCTAGGTTTTACTGTATGGACATTAGAAATGGGAACATGGGGGATTCAGTGCATTGCATGTACATACATGTATTTTATACTTTTTAAATTCTCCTTTATCGTTTGGTTTAGAATCTGACCCATACATCTTTTTTTTGTACATATACTTACGTGGTGATGTAGGGTTAAAGCGTGGTGCTGGCTTGCTGAGGAGCAAGCATAGCTTTGGTGAGGAGTTACAGAGATAGAGGCAAGCTGGACTCGAGTTAGTAATATTCAAACTTCTTACTTTTATTTTGTTCAAGCATGCAGGTCTATGAGACATTTTATGTGCAACAGGATATTACTGCTTGGATCATGCATTATGTATATATTACTATGAGGATGATAGTGTATTAGATACTCATAAGATGAGATTATTATTCTAATTTTTTTTTCAATTCACGTCCCCGGATTAATGGGAATTCCGAGTGTGACAGAGAGAGCAGTGGAGGTGGCGGATATGGGATTTCCAACTGTCTTTTAGTAATATACCTATTGCATAATAGTAATAGAATATATAAGAGATAGTGAAACTCTTATTTATATGATCATAACAACAAGCATTTGAAATGTAATGTGTAGAAATTAACCATAAATCTTTTAACCATGAAGTATTTATAAAAACAAAAGGTATTTATTTCATGGCAAATAACAAGCATTTGATCATGAAGTAAAGGTATATAAAACATTGAAACATTAAGAATTATAAAATTAAGAGATATTTGTATCGTCACAACCAGCAAATGTATAACTATGTAAGCATTTGTAACAGTATGTAACAATATATATGATAATCAGATAAAAAGATGATGAAGTAATAATTAAGATTAGTATAATTGTTATCGCAACATGTTTTGATTCATTAACCCCACAAACGGTATTATGAAAGTCTCGATATAGTAATCATAAACATAACCCCAAATTTAAGTATTTGAAAGTTATCCTCTCTGCTAAAATAAGATTTAAATAGCATGAAAATATTAAAATGAATATAGTTATCTAACATGGACATTTTAAACAAAATCCATTGCAATCGCAAGATATTTATATAGTAACCCGCACATGTAATAGTGTAACGCTGAATGTCCAGTATAGTAACCCATTATTTGATTTGTGCTTGTTTCAGCATATCATATATTTTAAAACATTTACAATAGTAAATATTGTGTCCGTATTTAGTAATAACATAAATAATATATGCTAAGAAGGCTTCATTTCATAAGATCAATAATAAAAAAATAAGAAAGAGAATCGATAAAGAGATAAAATTATCAACACTTCCAAATCTATATTCTCATCATCACATAAAAATTTGAACCACACAGCCTTTATATCAATTACCTTTGATGTGAGATCAAAACATTCTCGAGCGTTCATTTTTATTATTTGAGAGGATTGTTGTTAGATTTAGAGTTTCAAGTCCATATTTAAACTTAATCTTTTAAGATTTTCTACCAACCTTGTAAAGGAGTAGTTTTTAAACTCCTGGGATAAAACCGGTTTGAGTAGCATCCGTAAGCCTACGTATTTACTGTTTGAGTAGTACCCGCAAAGCCTACTTGTGTACGATTATATAACACCCACAAACTATTTATTGTAAACGGTTGTATAGCACCTGCAATGTATTTAGTGTAAATTGTTGTATAGCACTCCCAATCTACTCGGTGGCACAGATTAGTAAGCAACTATAAATATTAGCTATCTTGTAACTTTGGTGATTAAAGTTATAATGTAACACAAAATGAGTCTTGGAGAATGGAAGTAGGGGGTCACATCGATATTTGGTCGAACTAGTATAAAAATTATGTATTGCGTTCTTCTCTCTACTTTTTTTCTTCCGTATTTGATACATTATTGTTGGATATAATTGAATAAGTTTTCCACAGATAAACTTGAGGGAAATCTTTTTTACATAATATTTTTATTGAAAAACTAATTCGGCTACTCTTTGTTTGCTAGTTGGGTCAACACTCAAGTTATTTTGTCTTTTTCTTGAAGGCTTAAGTATGCTTGGTTGCTCAGCCATTTTTTTTTTCATGCTAAAAATTTTAAATTTGATGTAATCAGTATTTTGTTCCATAATCAATAAAAAATTATATTTTTTTATTTTAAGGTGGAACAAAACCAACCCACTTTATGTTGAATATGTTGAAAGAAACACCTCATAATTTTTATCACATGGTCTTCTGAAATATCAAATCTAACATTAAACATTGAGACTAGAACTACTGTATAACCATTGAGTTTAGACTTCTCTTTTCTTAGCGTTAGGTACAATTGAGTTTTGATGTTTATCTAATTTTTCCTAGATGGAGCAAAAGCCTAGAAGAGTTGTGTACCCTTCATGGTAAGTACACGCATGTTGTATGGGAAAAAAAGGAGATTTGCTCTCAATACAAGAATCTTTTTTTTCTTCTAATATATAAAAAAGTTTTGTACAGAATTACTGTATTTTAAGAACAAAATTACTATAAAATGAGAATAATTTACTGCAATTAAATTTAATTAAAATAAATTAAAGAAAGTGATAGTATGTTATTTTGAGTTTGTAATATTGTATCCTCATAATACCGTAATTCTTGTATTTTACAAGAAAAAATTCTTGTTGCATTGCAGCAGGTATAATTTTGAAGTGAACCGCTAAGACTTAGTTTGGAAATATTGTTAATTTTCAAACTTCACTACTGAAAGCTGTTTCCAAATATTGATTCAATAAATGAGTATAATTGTAGTATTTTGTAAATAAATTGTTAACGTTTTTAGGTAAATTCATTTTTTTTTTAAAAACAAAAGTAAATATATATGAGAAATGTAATAAATAGAATTGAAGTTATTTTTATTAATTAACAATAGAAAAAATGTAATCCCCTTTTGAAAGCTTTTCTAAATCTGCTTCTAAAATCATTCTTGAAAAAATAAAAATACAAAATTAAAAGTAAATATTTCAAAATTTACCCATAACATTAAGCTTAAAATTCGAAAAAGGTAAACAATTACTAGCAAACAACAATATCAAACGGCCCTAGGTTACCTTCATGTGGGGTGACATCTTGACAATACAGCCACACAAAATATTGTGGCTATGAGTTTTCATATTTAATAAAACATGAAAAGTATCCAACCTGAATTTATTAATTGATTTTTCTCGACATCAATAAGGCAGACATGAAAATAAGGAAACCATAACGTGAAAGCCAATAAACCGTCCCTCGAAACATTATTGTCTTCAAAATATTAAATATTTACTAATTTTAATTTCTTTAATGTTAAAAATATTGTTGATTCTATTCATATATACAAAGCGAAAATCATTTTTACTGGTGACTTACAGTCCATCAATCATAATATTACTAGCTCCAGAACGACTGCAACTTGAAAATGATTGCAACGAACTAGAGTTATTATTTAAATTAACTCAATGAACTTGCAAAATAACTACTTTAAATAATCATGTTAAAGACATATTTTATGAGAATTGAGGTACGCTATATTTTTTATATTGATCATTTTCTAACCATTTGTATCCTGAATTTTCTAACTCACTTTTGTGTACCAAGTCATATTAAACTTGCCTTCATAACGTACTTTCTTTTATTTTGTCATGCTTTTATTACTTTTATTAAATATGACTGTTTTTGTATAATACCAATACCGAAATATTCTTGTATACGAGGTGAAGTCGCATAATATAAAGAAGATATAACTTTCAATGACAAATATATAAATTCAATTCATGCGGAAGTCATGAGATGGAGGACAAATGTAGAAATAACAACGAAAGATTTAATCAAATTTAAGAATTTTCTTTTCAATATATATATATTATCCGTATGACAAACTGAATTTTAGATTTTTTCTTTGAAACAAAAACACAGACTTAGATCGCATATGCATAGATAAACGTGGTCCTATATTCTAGTTTACTGTCCTTAACAATTATGTTCCAACTTCTCATTATAAATCGGCCTCGAATTTACATTCAATTTGACATTGTAATCTTAGTTGATTATCGAAATTCTTAATACATGATAGAGCTCGAATGGCATCCTATAGTTAGTTATGCTCTTCTAATCATACATTTTGATGCTCGAGCACTAAGACAAAAGTATAACCAATGTGTGTGCCTCTCTTACTATAGGATTTATCGTTAATGGTTCATTGATACGGGACGAGTCATTATCCGTATGGGCAAAACAATACATTTGACACATAATTTCGCTGCATTATTATCATCTTGCTGAACTGTAAATGACATTACGAACACGAAAAATTCTGGGCATAATAAGGTAGCCAGTCATTTGGTAAGTAGATACCATCTATCCTTTATTAGGAAAATTATGTTATCGCCCCCCTAACTTATGCATTACTTTTTTGATGGGTTCGGTTGCCTTTCGTCCACCAAACTATACCTTTTTCATAAAAATAAAATAAAATAAAATAAAATAAAATAGCGCACTGAAATTTCATTTTCTCGATGGAAATGAATGTATAGTTTCAACAGGGCATCATTCTGCAAGAACAAATCAAGGTGGATCCAAGATTGGAATACAAAGGATGTGTGACATCATATAAAAAAATTTAAGAGGACTAAAGATATAATTTTTTTAAAAATTTTGAAGTGTGAAAGCTGCATAATAAACGTTCACTTAAAGAAATTAGATATCGGATGGATGTTTTTACAAATTATGTGGGCACAATCACCCTCACAAACTCATATATCGGTCTGTTGAACAAACTTAAGGAAAAATCCAATTTAGATCCCCAGACTTTTATCTATCTTTGATTTAGTGCCTCAATATTTACACTTGTTCGATTTAGTAATTACAACATTTCCTATGATGTAGCAATTAAGGCCACATTACGACCAACTAAAAAAACATATGACCAATTTTTGCCTGCAATCCATATATCTCCCTTTTGATATGTACCAAGGTTGGTTGGATGGGGAGGCGGGGCGCAATTAAGGTCTTACAATCCCGATACGACTAAACATCCTCCACCATATATTTTTTTAATGATCTAATATTTCTTTGAAAGCAATAGCGTGTGGTAAAGATGTATTTCAGGTCTTACAACCTCCTTTTTTCGACTCTCATGGTTATTGCTTCCTATTTTAATTCGTAGTATATGCCCAACAAATATTATTGTTATTTTGTACAAATTTAGTGACCAAGCACTCTATTACTAATCTATGTCAAACTTTAGACGCTAAACTAAACAAGCGTAAATGTATGGATGCTAAATCAATTACAGTGGAAGGTTAGGGTAGTAAACTATACTTTTCGTACTAAAACCTACAAGTTGAGTGGCCTAAGTACGTTGAAGGAGAATTAGATGGCTACACATACGATAATTAATTATCTTGGGAAAGAATAATAATTCATATTTACCCTTTCTAATAAGTTTATAATAAAACAACCTACTAGCTCTTACTAAATCTTTTGAAAATCATATGCCATATTATATGTACAATGTGCAAATAAAATTTTCTCCCCTTTGCAAGCAACATTGATCACTATGATGGAATTTAAGAACTAATTGCCGGCTAATTTCTATAAAATTCCAACGATCAACAAAACTTAAAACAAACACTAAATAAACAAAGCACGTCGAACATAACCTACTTTTAAGTTAAACCATGAAGAACACGTCTGATTTTGCTTAGTTTTTTATGATTTGGACTGGTTAGGTTGCACAAGTTAATTAGTACGGCAAATATTTTTAGTTCCGTTAATTTCAAAATATTAATATTTAAATTATGTAGTTTAACTTAATTTTCAAGCCTGCTTGGAACATTTGTATTAGATTATTTTAACAGGTTCTTTAAAATATAGAATCTAATGGCTCTATCTTCATTTTACAGAATCTTTATTTATAATACTCTGCATCATATTATCTATCATGTTCTCTATGCTATTATACTATTATTTTCTATATCTTTCACAATTATTTATTTAAGATTTGATCGATACAAATACATATTATTATGATGATAATATTTTTTCTCCATGAAAGATATTCTTATACATCTAGTTATTCAATTTTTAATGTTTTATTTATACTTATACATATATTTATATTATTTATATACTTTTTGTATATTTAAAATAAAAAAGAATAAGTTTCAAATTTGCTTTATATAAAATTTGTTTATATATTCTTATTATATTTAATTTAATTTATATTTATTATTGTAATTAGTTATAACTCCTTAATTTATAAATGTGATAATGCATAATATATATAATAAATATATATTTTTTTCAATTACATACAGTAAATCTTAGTCTTATTCATTAGTTATAGATATTACATAATATTTTATTATACTCAAAATTATAATTTGTATTTGATAATTATTTTTAAATATGAAATTGAAATTTAGTTTAGTTTTATTAATCAATATTTTTTTTAGTATCATTTTGATTGCATAATAATAATAATAATATTTTAACTTAGATATTAAAATTTAAATTTAATGTTGTATTAAATTAATGTGATATGAGATAAAAGAAATTGATTTGACAAGAAAAAATATTTTATTATTTACTATTATTTAATTATTTATATTTTATTTTTATAGTTATGATAATAAATGAAATATTATATTTAATGATTATAGCAAGCAATGTAAGAGTAGAGAGAAAAAATATTAATTTTATATGTTTAAGTAATGAATAATGGTTATCTAAATTTAAATAATCATATTAGTTCTTTTCCATTTTAGATAATGAGATGACATATTTAGATATTAGGGTCTCAAGGCAAAAAAGTTAAATGACCTAGTTTTGGTTACATAATAGAAAAATAAGCCTTTAAAGTTATTTGATGCAAGCTCTGTTATTTTAGAAGATATGATTGTGGAGTCTGCCCAATTAGCCCATATGGCACATTCTATATCACATTAGCACATGTATACTAATATACACGATAGTAGATATATGAAAGATTTGCTACAGACGTTGAATCATACCGGTTCAAAATTATGAACCGGTGAAAAATAGCCAATAGCAAGTGCTTTATGCAGTACATTCACTATTTCAATTGCAATCCAATACAATATTAGAACAAAATCGGATTGTTTACCGATTTCGTTTGGAACAGTTAAACCTGCCGGCAAATGCAATTGTAGTTTTTATATGTAAATAAGGTAAATTGAAGATTGATTACCGTCTCTTTATTTTAGAAGAGAAGGGAAAATGATATAATTATCCTTAGGTAAGACGACTATTTAGCCCTAAGTCATGTTTCACAAACTCGTATTGAAAAATTACAAATGAAAATTCGAGATTAAAACCTACTCTCCAAATCGTAGATGAACTTGGTGAATCCTTTTGTTTTTAACTTTTAATGCTATGCTTTTATTAATGCTATTATTTACGATGATTTTATTAATGCTTTTATTAATGCTATTATTTATGATTATAGCATTAATAAAAACATTATTTACGATGATAGCTTTATGAACCGGTGCAAAATTTTTAGTTTTCAACGTTTCATATAACTCTAGTTAGTACATATACAGTAAATGGAATTCAATTTTTATCAAATCTAGAAGCTTACAAAAGATAAAACCACATGCCCTAAATCTGCAAGACAGAGATTTTGCGAAATATAGAAATCTGCATTGTGTAGATTTAGATGAATTTATGTCTAGAAGGATTCACTTTATTAATGCTATTATCGTAAATAATAGCATTAATAAAAGCATTGTGTAGATTTTTATGCTATTATTTTGCTAAATCTATGTCTTGCAGATTTACGATGATTTAATGCTATTATTTTGCAAAATCTATGTCTTGCCCCGTGTAGATTTTGTCTTGCATCTATGTAAAATAGGCCTTGTGTAGATTTTGCAAGACATAAAACCAGAAGGTTCTAGATTTGATAAAAATTGAATTCCATTTACTGTATATGTACTAACTAGAGTTATATGAAACGTTGAAAACTAAAAATTTTGCACCGGTTCATAAAGCTATCATCGTAAATAATGTTTTTATTAATGCTATAATCATAAATAATAGCATTAATAAAAGCATTAATAAAATCATCGTAAATAATAGCATTAATAAAAGCATAGCATTAAAAGTTAAAAACAAAAGGATTCACCAAGTTCATCTACGATTTGGAGAGTAGGTTTTAATCTCGAATTTTCATTTGTAATTTTTCAATACGAGTTTGTGAAACATGACTTAGGGCTAAATAGTCGTCTTACCTAAGGATAATTATATCATTTTCCCTTCTCTTCTAAAATAAAGAGACGGTAATCAATCTTCAATTTACCTTATTTACATATAAAAACTACAATTGCATTTGCCGGCAGGTTTAACTGTTCCAAACGAAATCGGTAAACAATCCGATTTTGTTCTAATATTGTATTGGATTGCAATTGAAATAGTGAATGTACTGCATAAAGCACTTGCTATTGGCTATTTTTCACCGGTTCATAATTTTGAACCGGTATGATTCAACGTCTGTAGCAAATCTTTCATATATCTACTATCGTGTATATTAGTATACATGTGCTAATGTGATATAGAATGTGCCATATGGGCTAATTGGGCAGACTCCACAATCATATCTTCTAAAATAACAGAGCTTGCATCAAATAACTTTAAAGGCTTATTTTTCTATTATGTAACCAAAACTAGGTCATTTAACTTTTTTGCCTTGAGACCCTAATATCTAAATATGTCATCTCATTATCTAAAATGGAAAAGAACTAATATGATTATTTAAATTTAGATAACCATTATTCATTACTTAAACATATAAAATTAATATTTTTTCTCTCTACTCTTACATTGCTTGCTATAATCATTAAATATAATATTTCATTTATTATCATAACTATAAAAATAAAATATAAATAATTAAATAATAGTAAATAATAAAATATTTTTTCTTGTCAAATCAATTTCTTTTATCTCATATCACATTAATTTAATACAACATTAAATTTAAATTTTAATATCTAAGTTAAAATATTATTATTATTATTATGCAATCAAAATGATACTAAAAAAAATATTGATTAATAAAACTAAACTAAATTTCAATTTCATATTTAAAAATAATTATCAAATACAAATTATAATTTTGAGTATAATAAAATATTATGTAATATCTATAACTAATGAATAAGACTAAGATTTACTGTATGTAATTGAAAAAAATATATATTTATTATATATATTATGCATTATCACATTTATAAATTAAGGAGTTATAACTAATTACAATAATAAATATAAATTAAATTAAATATAATAAGAATATATAAACAAATTTTATATAAAGCAAATTTGAAACTTATTCTTTTTTATTTTAAATATACAAAAAGTATATAAATAATATAAATATATGTATAAGTATAAATAAAACATTAAAAATTGAATAACTAGATGTATAAGAATATCTTTCATGGAGAAAAAATATTATCATCATAATAATATGTATTTGTATCGATCAAATCTTAAATAAATAATTGTGAAAGATATAGAAAATAATAGTATAATAGCATAGAGAACATGATAGATAATATGATGCAGAGTATTATAAATAAAGATTCTGTAAAATGAAGATAGAGCCATTAGATTCTATATTTTAAAGAACCTGTTAAAATAATCTAATACAAATGTTCCAAGCAGGCTTGAAAATTAAGTTAAACTACATAATTTAAATATTAATATTTTGAAATTAACGGAACTAAAAATATTTGCCGTACTAATTAACTTGTGCAACCTAACCAGTCCAAATCATAAAAAACTAAGCAAAATCAGACGTGTTCTTCATGGTTTAACTTAAAAGTAGGTTATGTTCGACGTGCTTTGTTTATTTAGTGTTTGTTTTAAGTTTTGTTGATCGTTGGAATTTTATAGAAATTAGCCGGCAATTAGTTCTTAAATTCCATCATAGTGATCAATGTTGCTTGCAAAGGGGAGAAAATTTTATTTGCACATTGTACATATAATATGGCATATGATTTTCAAAAGATTTAGTAAGAGCTAGTAGGTTGTTTTATTATAAACTTATTAGAAAGGGTAAATATGAATTATTATTCTTTCCCAAGATAATTAATTATCGTATGTGTAGCCATCTAATTCTCCTTCAACGTACTTAGGCCACTCAACTTGTAGGTTTTAGTACGAAAAGTATAGTTTACTACCCTAACCTTCCACTGTAATTGATTTAGCATCCATACATTTACGCTTGTTTAGTTTAGCGTCTAAAGTTTGACATAGATTAGTAATAGAGTGCTTGGTCACTAAATTTGTACAAAATAACAATAATATTTGTTGGGCATATACTACGAATTAAAATAGGAAGCAATAACCATGAGAGTCGAAAAAAGGAGGTTGTAAGACCTGAAATACATCTTTACCACACGCTATTGCTTTCAAAGAAATATTAGATCATTAAAAAAATATATGGTGGAGGATGTTTAGTCGTATCGGGATTGTAAGACCTTAATTGCGCCCCGCCTCCCCATCCAACCAACCTTGGTACATATCAAAAGGGAGATATATGGATTGCAGGCAAAAATTGGTCATATGTTTTTTTAGTTGGTCGTAATGTGGCCTTAATTGCTACATCATAGGAAATGTTGTAATTACTAAATCGAACAAGTGTAAATATTGAGGCACTAAATCAAAGATAGATAAAAGTCTGGGGATCTAAATTGGATTTTTCCTTAAGTTTGTTCAACAGACCGATATATGAGTTTGTGAGGGTGATTGTGCCCACATAATTTGTAAAAACATCCATCCGATATCTAATTTCTTTAAGTGAACGTTTATTATGCAGCTTTCACACTTCAAAATTTTTAAAAAAATTATATCTTTAGTCCTCTTAAATTTTTTTATATGATGTCACACATCCTTTGTATTCCAATCTTGGATCCACCTTGATTTGTTCTTGCAGAATGATGCCCTGTTGAAACTATACATTCATTTCCATCGAGAAAATGAAATTTCAGTGCGCTATTTTATTTTATTTTATTTTATTTTATTTTTATGAAAAAGGTATAGTTTGGTGGACGAAAGGCAACCGAACCCATCAAAAAAGTAATGCATAAGTTAGGGGGGCGATAACATAATTTTCCTAATAAAGGATAGATGGTATCTACTTACCAAATGACTGGCTACCTTATTATGCCCAGAATTTTTCGTGTTCGTAATGTCATTTACAGTTCAGCAAGATGATAATAATGCAGCGAAATTATGTGTCAAATGTATTGTTTTGCCCATACGGATAATGACTCGTCCCGTATCAATGAACCATTAACGATAAATCCTATAGTAAGAGAGGCACACACATTGGTTATACTTTTGTCTTAGTGCTCGAGCATCAAAATGTATGATTAGAAGAGCATAACTAACTATAGGATGCCATTCGAGCTCTATCATGTATTAAGAATTTCGATAATCAACTAAGATTACAATGTCAAATTGAATGTAAATTCGAGGCCGATTTATAATGAGAAGTTGGAACATAATTGTTAAGGACAGTAAACTAGAATATAGGACCACGTTTATCTATGCATATGCGATCTAAGTCTGTGTTTTTGTTTCAAAGAAAAAATCTAAAATTCAGTTTGTCATACGGATAATATATATATATTGAAAAGAAAATTCTTAAATTTGATTAAATCTTTCGTTGTTATTTCTACATTTGTCCTCCATCTCATGACTTCCGCATGAATTGAATTTATATATTTGTCATTGAAAGTTATATCTTCTTTATATTATGCGACTTCACCTCGTATACAAGAATATTTCGGTATTGGTATTATACAAAAACAGTCATATTTAATAAAAGTAATAAAAGCATGACAAAATAAAAGAAAGTACGTTATGAAGGCAAGTTTAATATGACTTGGTACACAAAAGTGAGTTAGAAAATTCAGGATACAAATGGTTAGAAAATGATCAATATAAAAAATATAGCGTACCTCAATTCTCATAAAATATGTCTTTAACATGATTATTTAAAGTAGTTATTTTGCAAGTTCATTGAGTTAATTTAAATAATAACTCTAGTTCGTTGCAATCATTTTCAAGTTGCAGTCGTTCTGGAGCTAGTAATATTATGATTGATGGACTGTAAGTCACCAGTAAAAATGATTTTCGCTTTGTATATATGAATAGAATCAACAATATTTTTAACATTAAAGAAATTAAAATTAGTAAATATTTAATATTTTGAAGACAATAATGTTTCGAGGGACGGTTTATTGGCTTTCACGTTATGGTTTCCTTATTTTCATGTCTGCCTTATTGATGTCGAGAAAAATCAATTAATAAATTCAGGTTGGATACTTTTCATGTTTTATTAAATATGAAAACTCATAGCCACAATATTTTGTGTGGCTGTATTGTCAAGATGTCACCCCACATGAAGGTAACCTAGGGCCGTTTGATATTGTTGTTTGCTAGTAATTGTTTACCTTTTTCGAATTTTAAGCTTAATGTTATGGGTAAATTTTGAAATATTTACTTTTAATTTTGTATTTTTATTTTTTCAAGAATGATTTTAGAAGCAGATTTAGAAAAGCTTTCAAAAGGGGATTACATTTTTTCTATTGTTAATTAATAAAAATAACTTCAATTCTATTTATTACATTTCTCATATATATTTACTTTTGTTTTTAAAAAAAAAATGAATTTACCTAAAAACGTTAACAATTTATTTACAAAATACTACAATTATACTCATTTATTGAATCAATATTTGGAAACAGCTTTCAGTAGTGAAGTTTGAAAATTAACAATATTTCCAAACTAAGTCTTAGCGGTTCACTTCAAAATTATACCTGCTGCAATGCAACAAGAATTTTTTCTTGTAAAATACAAGAATTACGGTATTATGAGGATACAATATTACAAACTCAAAATAACATACTATCACTTTCTTTAATTTATTTTAATTAAATTTAATTGCAGTAAATTATTCTCATTTTATAGTAATTTTGTTCTTAAAATACAGTAATTCTGTACAAAACTTTTTTATATATTAGAAGAAAAAAAAGATTCTTGTATTGAGAGCAAATCTCCTTTTTTTCCCATACAACATGCGTGTACTTACCATGAAGGGTACACAACTCTTCTAGGCTTTTGCTCCATCTAGGAAAAATTAGATAAACATCAAAACTCAATTGTACCTAACGCTAAGAAAAGAGAAGTCTAAACTCAATGGTTATACAGTAGTTCTAGTCTCAATGTTTAATGTTAGATTTGATATTTCAGAAGACCATGTGATAAAAATTATGAGGTGTTTCTTTCAACATATTCAACATAAAGTGGGTTGGTTTTGTTCCACCTTAAAATAAAAAAATATAATTTTTTATTGATTATGGAACAAAATACTGATTACATCAAATTTAAAATTTTTAGCATGAAAAAAAAAATGGCTGAGCAACCAAGCATACTTAAGCCTTCAAGAAAAAGACAAAATAACTTGAGTGTTGACCCAACTAGCAAACAAAGAGTAGCCGAATTAGTTTTTCAATAAAAATATTATGTAAAAAAGATTTCCCTCAAGTTTATCTGTGGAAAACTTATTCAATTATATCCAACAATAATGTATCAAATACGGAAGAAAAAAAGTAGAGAGAAGAACGCAATACATAATTTTTATACTAGTTCGACCAAATATCGATGTGACCCCCTACTTCCATTCTCCAAGACTCATTTTGTGTTACATTATAACTTTAATCACCAAAGTTACAAGATAGCTAATATTTATAGTTGCTTACTAATCTGTGCCACCGAGTAGATTGGGAGTGCTATACAACAATTTACACTAAATACATTGCAGGTGCTATACAACCGTTTACAATAAATAGTTTGTGGGTGTTATATAATCGTACACAAGTAGGCTTTGCGGGTACTACTCAAACAGTAAATACGTAGGCTTACGGATGCTACTCAAACCGGTTTTATCCCAGGAGTTTAAAAACTACTCCTTTACAAGGTTGGTAGAAAATCTTAAAAGATTAAGTTTAAATATGGACTTGAAACTCTAAATCTAACAACAATCCTCTCAAATAATAAAAATGAACGCTCGAGAATGTTTTGATCTCACATCAAAGGTAATTGATATAAAGGCTGTGTGGTTCAAATTTTTATGTGATGATGAGAATATAGATTTGGAAGTGTTGATAATTTTATCTCTTTATCGATTCTCTTTCTTATTTTTTTATTATTGATCTTATGAAATGAAGCCTTCTTAGCATATATTATTTATGTTATTACTAAATACGGACACAATATTTACTATTGTAAATGTTTTAAAATATATGATATGCTGAAACAAGCACAAATCAAATAATGGGTTACTATACTGGACATTCAGCGTTACACTATTACATGTGCGGGTTACTATATAAATATCTTGCGATTGCAATGGATTTTGTTTAAAATGTCCATGTTAGATAACTATATTCATTTTAATATTTTCATGCTATTTAAATCTTATTTTAGCAGAGAGGATAACTTTCAAATACTTAAATTTGGGGTTATGTTTATGATTACTATATCGAGACTTTCATAATACCGTTTGTGGGGTTAATGAATCAAAACATGTTGCGATAACAATTATACTAATCTTAATTATTACTTCATCATCTTTTTATCTGATTATCATATATATTGTTACATACTGTTACAAATGCTTACATAGTTATACATTTGCTGGTTGTGACGATACAAATATCTCTTAATTTTATAATTCTTAATGTTTCAATGTTTTATATACCTTTACTTCATGATCAAATGCTTGTTATTTGCCATGAAATAAATACCTTTTGTTTTTATAAATACTTCATGGTTAAAAGATTTATGGTTAATTTCTACACATTACATTTCAAATGCTTGTTGTTATGATCATATAAATAAGAGTTTCACTATCTCTTATATATTCTATTACTATTATGCAATAGGTATATTACTAAAAGACAGTTGGAAATCCCATATCCGCCACCTCCACTGCTCTCTCTGTCACACTCGGAATTCCCATTAATCCGGGGACGTGAATTGAAAAAAAAATTAGAATAATAATCTCATCTTATGAGTATCTAATACACTATCATCCTCATAGTAATATATACATAATGCATGATCCAAGCAGTAATATCCTGTTGCACATAAAATGTCTCATAGACCTGCATGCTTGAACAAAATAAAAGTAAGAAGTTTGAATATTACTAACTCGAGTCCAGCTTGCCTCTATCTCTGTAACTCCTCACCAAAGCTATGCTTGCTCCTCAGCAAGCCAGCACCACGCTTTAACCCTACATCACCACGTAAGTATATGTACAAAAAAAAGATGTATGGGTCAGATTCTAAACCAAACGATAAAGGAGAATTTAAAAAGTATAAAATACATGTATGTACATGCAATGCACTGAATCCCCCATGTTCCCATTTCTAATGTCCATACAGTAAAACCTAGAAGTTCTCCAGAGTCATACAACAATGATAATGACATGTGTCATATATTTGTATCCTGAATAATGCAATATCTAAATGCACTTAATACTAAGTACACCGGTACTAAAGTATACCGACTACCACTGAATCCCAGGGTA
>MKEJ01102079.1:0-24462 GCA_001753735.1 Embelia ribes | reverse complement strand
ATGTTAGTTTTCTTTTAATGGTCTAGCTACTTACAAGTCGTCTTAGGTTATTTGTTAAGCTTAATTTGGTAAAAATATTTATTGTCGGATTCAAATACTTGTTTTCCATTTAGGTGTTTTTGTGAAGAATTTTTTCCAATTATTTTTTTTTTCAGGGGAAATTCTTATACACCAAATAATGCCAGAGCGTTATGAGTAAAAATCATAACTATGTTAAATATATTAGCTTTCTATAACAATAAAAACTGCTGAACGTTTCAAATATGTGGTGAACATGATAACTTCAACCTTTAAAAAGTAGTTTAACTTGACGAATTAGAGATAATTTTGCACAACAATCCATAACTTTTTCCCATTCTTTTAAGATAAAATTATCTATTTTTTCGTTAGAAATGTTTTCCTGGAATCAATCACACAAAAGAAAAAAAGGGATAATCCGATAAATAAAAAGGCAAAATTGATTATTATGTCGTCATAACGACATAACTACATATTTAGGCCCAAATCAATGAATCCATTTGTGGAAACATAAGCCCAAATTAAAGCATAAAAAGTGAGACATAGCATCACATAACCAAGTCCAACTTATAGAGTATATTCCTAAGTACTTTAGGTCAATTGATATTGTCCACCAAAACCCTTTGGGCAAATTCTTATGCTAAAATTTATAAAGAACAAAAGTATTAAACTCACTCTTTTGTAAATTGTAATAATGTTTGAAGTACTCGTGTTTTTTTAGCAAATTTTATTTGTATTCCAACTCCAAACCCGCTAGTGCAACGTACAATTTTTCGTTGGTCCTATTTACTGATTATGCGTAACAATCGATATCTAAGGCCGATCACTAGTAACGGAAGAGACACCACCGCCTCATACTCACAAATTTTGTAAAATTCGAAGGGTCTGATTGGTAAGAAAGTTTATTTGGCTATGAATTATTAAAGATAGAAATATGTAAAAGTATTAACTTTTTTAATGATCATATAGTATAATCATTAGTCCTCTTGTTTATAGAGTATATAACAAATGCGACAAAGTTTTAATGCTAAGAATTTAAAATGAATTTATGGAATTAAAATAAGAAATCATAGTCATTGATGTGAAATTTTTACGCCGTTATTCATATTTGAGGCAATTTGATCATTTGTTTACCATACATGTCTTTCTTATCATGTATCCACGACGGTAAATATCTAACACAAGCTTATATTTTCACTTTTTCAAATTTGTATACTTATTCGTTTTCTTATTAGATACCCAAACCAACTTATATAATTCTATCTCATTTTAGCATCAATTGAAGTCACTCTAAATCTTACAGCAATATTTCATTTTCTATCTGATTTGTCCTATGTTTTCCACACATTTATCTCAATGTGCACATCTGTATTACATTTATTTTACGTTTCACTTTTTTCTTGTAGCTAGCACTAATCAACTTATATATACAATAGAATGTAGTATTACAAATATTCAATAAAATTTATAACAATATGATGATCACATAATTAAAACTTATGAAATGCATATTCACTTTATTCTTCTAGTTATATCCTACCATGTAGTGTTTAGTAATACCTTATCACCTAAATTAATTACCATCAGGTTCATTAATCGTTACATTAATTTCTGACTCAATACGCGTAATCCTGGTTGGAATGACACATGCACACCCACCCTCTCTCTCTCTCTCTCTCTCTTGTTTTCCAAGTATATTTTATATGCATTACAAATACAACACCATCACAAACGAGGTGAATACAAATACAAATAATGAAGTCAACCAATATGGTGCGTGGTTAATTATGAACAGCCCATGAACTTTGTGCAATTTTAATTGGCTAATACGACTCGGGGGATCAACGACTGATAACGGGGACACGTACACACCTCCCAAGTGTAAGGCTCACATGGTGTGCATTTGTTATTTCTTGAGATCTCACTTGGGGATGTGCTCTCAATTTAAGAAAATTTTCCCTTCCAATAAACAAGATTTTTTTTTTTAAAATTATTATATTTTGAGAATAAAATTATTATTATAAATTAAAAATAATTTATTATAATAAATTTTAATAAAAATTAAATTAAAAATATTTGTAATAAATTATATTTTGATTGCAGTAATTTACCCTTGAGATATAATAATTCTTGTGAATTTGATGAAAAAATATTCTTGTACGGACAGAACATCCCACTAGTAGACCTACCCTCGTCTTTTGTTTTTGGAAGAATTACTCAAGCAAGTTGCTAAAAAAATTTGCTAGACAAAAATTATTTTTTAATCTCTAGCTAGATTTTGTTGTAATGGAAATAATGTGTAAAGGGAAAAAAGAATTATGTAGAGGAAAAGTGTGTCAGTGAATTTGAATGAACAGTTGCAACTAGTATATATTAATAGGGTGGAATTTAAGTTTTAAATATAATTGGCAACATTGAACATCAAATTCTTATACGCGAAAAATATATATTAGTTTGCATGATAAAATTAAAGTCCTGCTACACCATTCCATAATTTATCCAACGGATAGACTCTTTCTGATGATCCTATTTTCGATAAAAATATTTAAATCTATTTTATACGTTTTCTTTGTATAATTGTTTTATGTTTATCATTTTTCTTTCTTGAATGTTATATCTACTTGTTGGACATATGTTTTGATTAGTGATCCTTTGTACCAAACAATTAGGTTAATATCATACCATAGAACATGAAAATGTACATCTCTAATATAATGACACAACAACAAATAAAATTGGCGCCATTCTATTGATCCAAACTAAGTAGCATTATTCATGCTTAAGTTAATTAGTATACAGATGTCATATTCTACTTTTATTGCAAAATAATAATATTAATTATTTGTAAAGAAAAATGTATATATATGCATGTGCGAGTTTCATGTGGGTCACCAAACTCAAATACGTGATTAAACTTTTATTGCACGCAAAAATTATTAAGGGGTGTGTCTCACACAAATTATTTTGTTGACCACTAATGATAAATAATATTAGAGGTAGTTGAACAATTGAAAATTTAATGGAGGGAACGTATTTGCCTTTTAAACTAACAAGTAACGGTATAATTTAATATAAATGTCATGCAAAGTTCTGTGCGTATAGGTGGTGTTTGAATTAACTCATCAAACTGAATCATTTGGTTTTTTCAAATAAATTATTGGTATTGTTGTCATTATTATTATTATTATTTATGTAATAGTAGTTGAACGGTTGAAATTGTAATGGGATGACTACGTGATCAAAATTTTATTTTTTGTATGTCAACGTAATAAAGTAGAATGTATAGTTGGGATTTTTAAATAAACCTAACGTATACGATAATGTAATCAAATTTTTTTATAACGTGGTCAGATTTTTAAATAATGAATGATTACATCTCCATGGGAACTACTGCAATTAGAGTATTTTTTATTACAATTTTTAAGTAAATAAATCAGTTTATTTTTTATTGAAAAAAAAATTGTATGCATTCAACTTAAATTTTTTAGCTTATTTAAGCTAAAATAACAAATAAGTTTAATTTATAAGTTGAACAACCAAAAACTATCATGCTTTTAAATAAAAATAAATAAAAAGTTGAAGTTTATAAATTGCAATCGCAAAAACCCTTAGTTAGCCATATACCAAGCTAACTTTTGTCACATCGATACCTAATCATAGTAAACACAATATCGTATTATCGATTGTGCAAAAGATACAATCACAATTTAAGTTGTCTCTTTGGATTATATGGAATTTAGAATCTAAATTTGATGACTTAATCATGTGATCTAATGAGGTCATATTCAGAGTATACCATATTATGTATAATAAACTAAAAGTAGAGTAATTGAATAACACTTCGCCAAGTGACGCTCTAAATTATCGCCAAGTATAAATATTTAATGACTAAAATGAATTTTAATAATAAAAAATGAAAAGTCATATATGTTAATATATAAATATATAACACCAATTTATTTGTGTAATGAATAATATATAAATAAATAAAAGAATATAAATAATTTTCCTTACTTTCACCCACAAATATAATTGAATAGTTATGAATTTTATTAAAAATTACGTCTATTTATGAAAATAGTAATAATTACCTTTAAAAAAAGTGAAATTATATATGTTGTATTCACCATTATAAATCATATCATATGATCTCATAGTTTTATGCTAAGTACATATTCCACCACCTTTCATTTTAAAAATCAATTTTCTTCGAATACAAAGAGATTAACCAATATTGACTTTCCATATAATATATGCAATTGATTGATAAATAATTGCCATATCAGTTATTTCATTAAAATTTAGAATGAATAATATATAAATGAAAAAATTGATATAAATGGCTTTTCTTACTTTTATCCACAAATATAATTGAATAGTTATGAATTTTATTAAAAATTACATCCATTAATGATAAATAATAATGAATAAAAAAATGTGAAATCATATTATATTCACCATTGTAAATCATATTATATATCATATCATATTATATATCATATAAAATCATATATCATATATCATATACTATAAATTCAAATGAGAGCCTCCTCATAGTTTTGTGTCAAGTGTATTTTCAACCATATTTCATTTTAAAAATTAATTTTCTTAGAATACAAGAGATTAACCAATATTGACATTCCATATAATATATGCAATTGGTTGATAAATAATTTCCATATTAGTTATTTTGTTAAAATTTAGAACTAATAAACATTTGGGTTAAAAAAATCCATTAAATGCTTGCTTTAATCTTCCTTAAAATTTGATGGCATGGGAATATTGCAGTTGATTGAGAAATAATTGTCATTTTAGTTAATCTTCCTTAAAAGCCACTAAATACTTATTCATTCTTTCTTAAAACTTGTTGCCATGAGAAAATAATTGTAAATAAAAAAAATTAATCCCATCTCACATTTCTTTCAAGTAATCTCTTTTTCACAAATATATATTTTTAAATTATTTTTATCCGATAGAATAAGCAATTGGTCCACACATCTATCAAGTTGTTTTTGTTTCTTAAAGGTTTTTATTTTGGTCAAATTATGCATGCATCAAGTTCATCAAGGTATTAATCTTATTTGCAGATAGTTTATACTAATTTCTGACCTCTCTATCCTTATATAGATTGTTTATGTAATTAAATTTGTAGTACTTAAATAAATTAAGTTGTAGTTTTTTCACTTATATATTTATACTAGTTTTTTAAAGGAAAAAAAAATGAATTTATATTAAAATACTGATTTTCTTTAGTTCAATTTGAAAAGGAAAGTAAAAACATGAATAAAAATCAAATCTGAAAGATTTAGATACCAAAAATAAAACTATAGAGAAAAAATAAATATTTTTAAGTATGATCTAATAATGACATCAATATCTGTACCTAACTCCTATGATATTAATTTTTTAAAGTATTATATATATATATATATATATATATATATATAGAATTTTTAAACTTTTAAATTCCTTTCTGGTTACAATAATGATTTCAGATTCTTATTTCTTATACTATTGACAACTCCATAATTTCGTTGCTCCTTTTAGTTAAGATTCATTTATCTTGTGTTATTCTAATTTTATATTTATCTTCGTCTTGTATTATACGTTTGAAGATGTATTTCATCGTTATTCTGTAAGCATAGAAAACATGTCAAGAATATGGAATATATAACAAATTCAAATAGTCAATGTCATGTCGTGCATAGATGTTTTTACAAAAATCATTTCTGAGTTTTACCTAGCAAGAAGTCAGTAACAATTAACAATATTATTGAGGTGTTATGGATGTGTTATTTTTCTATTTTCTATAAATCTTTCAACCATCACCGGTTTCTATTCCAACTTCTTCTATTGCATTGACAAAATTCACTACTAAGACTAACTCTTGAAATTCATTACTTACACGATAGCGTAATCTGTTTCAATCAAAACCGTTTCATATTTAAAAAAAGCTTTAAGTATAATTGTAATTGATCATTGTTGTTATCAATTTCGTGAGTCTTGATGTAATAAAACTGGACAAAGTAACATTGTTATTATGCCATGCATTGTTTAATTTTTTATTAGTAAATCTAAACAAAATTAAAATTTTATTTGTATTTGATGAAGGTTTTTTTCCACACATAGGTCTATGTGCATCGCACATATTATATACTAGTATATATATAAGAGTAAAAGTTAAAAGTGTTCAGCAAAACATTGGGAAGAAATGTACAAAATGCCTAGATAAGATATATTTGGTAATCCCACAATTTGTCAGATCATTGCAAATCTAATCACACCTAAGAAACTATCACAAATACCCCTAAGAATCAATACTTCATTTCATTTTCCTTGACAATCTTTTCATAAAAATGTTTTAAAAAAAAGTTATTCGTAAAAATATTAAATAAATAAAAAGTAAGATATTTAAATAATTGAGTTCGCTGAATAAACTTCTTCTGTTACAGATTAAACTGGTTTTAATGTAGATCACATGGTGACAAATAATTAAAGGGGCTTGAACATTTTATATAGAGTTTTACACAAGAAATAAATAGAGCCTAAGAGGTAGGCTTAATTTGCTGGGCAAATAAATTTCTAATTTATGAAGTGAAGGCTATTAAATTGGGCAAAGAAAGTCGTACAATGGGGGTACAAGCCTTTTCCATTATCAGTTTATCATTAAATTAGATGCATTAAACAAAAATATAAATCCAAAAACCAACAAAAAAATTTCAGAATGTCTTGGATTAACTTATATGTTTTATATCTGAAATTTGTAACTCAAAAAATCTGCATATCGTTCTTTCAAAATTTTGATAAATTAATTTTGTTACTACTTGTTTTTACTTTATAGCCCATTGATCTCAAATCAGCTGGAAAATTAGAAGAAATTAGCATTGTTTGAGAACAGGTTCAACCACATAAAGCTAGTCAAAGCTCCATTTTCACACTAATAAATAATTATGCTTTTTCATTGGTTAGCAAATTATTAAATACTAAGAGAACACATGCTTCTCTCTCTCTCTCCCTCTCTCTCTCTCTCTCTCTCTCTCTCAATGGAAACAGGCTGGAAGGATCCAAATGCAACCCCACAATCATTATTGTTGTGATGATAATTAATAATTAGAAGGTCCCTTACAAAGTGGATATGTTTTCACTATGTTTTAATACCATATTTTTTAGAGTTGGTATACGAATGCTCAGTTTGGAATTACTGTTTGTTGCTTATTTATTATTATTTTTTTGAAATTATAATTGAATATATTTGAAAAACTCTAAAATATCTATTTTAATAATTTGCTTGTATTTTTTAAGAATACTTTTAGAAACAGTCTTGGTGATAATTTGAAAAACTGCTTCCATTTTTTTTATTAGTTAGCACAATAACATCAATTATATTTATTATATTTTTCATACATATCCATTTTTTTTTTTTACAATAAAAAATAAAAATGGGTATGTATGAAAAATATAATAAATATAATTGATGTTATTGTGCTAACTAATAAAAAAAATTTACCAAACACTATACTAACTATCAAAATAATTTTTAAAAACTTATTTATCAAATACTAAAATGATACCCACTTTTATAATCAACTTTTAAAAGCAACTCAAAAAACCAAAATTTCAAAAGTAACAACATTACTAGGCTAGGCCTAACTAAGGACATAATTATTAAAAATCTACTAACTAAAATGCCCCTAGTTTAATTATTGGGGTAACTTTGAAAAATATAAAATATTTAATGAAAGGATAATTTGCGTAATTTCTTTATTTTTTTTACTGAAATTGTTAAAAGTTGACCTAAATCGTTCTCTATACTAATTGATTCATTAGAAGAAAAAGTTAACACATTTTAGCACTAGAACGTGAGGAAATATATTCATGCTCTAGAATACATGACACATTTTTGCTTTCAAGTACCTTTCATCTCCAATTAATTTGCAAACTGTTGATATGCATGCCCATATAGCATAATTTATTTCCTATTTTAAGATGTTACCATTTTATATGTACTGTAATTCAATTTCATAAAACAGTACGGATAAAAAAAATTTGGGTAGCTTTTTTAGTAGACTTAGCATTACTTATTTCAAAATCAATTTAATATTGGAATATTGTTAAAAGTACAAATTCCTACTCATATCCCACATTATTACATTAGTCATTTGTGATTCTTTTAATGTAAAGATTGTCTGACAAATCTTTTTTTATTGATGACCATTAGACATTCACAACACCGAGTGTAAAAGCTAGCTTCAAAAAACAGAGAAAGAAATTCAGCTTCTTTCTCTTAAAAAAATCGTAATCTATTTATTGATCCATTTGGAATAAATTAAATCAATATTAACCACGAGTCTCACTATTTTTTTTATTTTTTAAACAAACAATATAAAAACCATTTATGCTTCCACTCACAAATCTTATACTAACTCTTAGTATCTATTTGTATAATACTTTTAATTAACTTGAAAATATATTTTACCTCAACATAAGTAAAAAAAAAAAAAAAAAGGAGTTCTACATCGACACAGAGTGTTGTTGTGCTAGTAAGGATTGGATACATTCACCATTTCATTTAAAAAAAAATTGTACTCAACTGTATATGTTGAAGGTCATGTCGCCTAAGTTCAAATTCTGTACTATTTCTATATATGCAGTATTGTACTGCTATTAAAAAAATATATTATTTTTATTTTTTTCAAAATAATTAGTGTGATAAATTTAAGTAATTTATAAAAATCGTGAAAGTATTTTCATTAATTTATTTGACAATAGTTTATACAAATAATATTATGTACAACATTCGGTGCCAAAAAAATTATTTTATTTTCTATCTCTAAATAAATTTTTAAAAATACTATTGCAATATTTATAAATAATTTAAATTTATGACACTAATTATTTTGAAAAAACATAAAAGTAAATAATTTTTTTTAATAATAATACAGAACTGCACATATAGAAACAATAAATAATCTAAACTCGTGTCACTTATGTTAATCGGAGAACAATAAGACCATAACAGCATTTGCATAAGATTGGTTTAATATATTTTTTAAAATACAGAACCCAATATTTTTATTTTCATTTTATAGAAATTATAATTATTACACTTTGCATCAAATTATCTATCAAATTTGTTATAATATTAAAATATTATTTTTTATATATTTCACAAATTTATATTTAAAAATTGATATATACGAATACATATTATTACGATGATAATATTTTTTATTCATAAAAGTTATTATTATACATCTAATTATTCAATTTTTAATTTATATTTATATATTTTTTTTATACTTCTCTTATATTTAAAAATAAAAAAATGAGTTTTAAATTTGATTTATGTTAAATTTATTTATATATTCTAATCAAATTCAATTTATATCTATTATCATAATTAGTTTTAACTATTAAATCTATAAATTTGATATTGTGTAATTTAGATAGTAAATCCTAGTCTTTTTCGTTAGTTATAGATATTTCAAAATATTTTACTATACTCAAAATTCTAATTTGCATTTGATAATTATTTTTAAATATAAAGCAAAATTTAGTTTACTTTTACTACTCATTATTTTTTAAGTATCATTTTGATTACATAATAATAATAATACTTTAATTT
Organism: Embelia ribes; assembly: GCA_001753735.1. NCBI lineage: Eukaryota > Viridiplantae > Streptophyta > Magnoliopsida > Ericales > Primulaceae > Embelia > Embelia ribes. The sequence goes on along the minus strand of MKEJ01102079.1, from coordinate 14,819 downwards.
AAATATTAAATATTAAATTCAATTTTGTACTAACTTAATGCAATATGAGATAAAGTATTATATTTTAATGATTGTGGTAATTAATGTGAAAGCAGAGAAAGCAAATGCTAATTTTATATTTTCAAATAATGAATAGTAGTTACTTGGATTTGGGTAATCATACTAGTCATTTTATATTTTAGGTAATGACATGACATATTTTGTCAAGCATAGAAATTTAATACATATGTAGAAAATTACTATATACATTTACTCATCGATTGATATGTATGAGATAGACTAATAATATTACTGTCAATAAATAATGTCTCTACTACTTATAAGTAGTCTCTTTTTCATATGTTAATTGATAAATCTTTTAATTAATCTAACGTGGAGGCACAAAAGTGATATTAGCAAATTTTTTATTATCTAAAATAGGAAGATAACCACTTTTAGATAATTTGATTTGATATAATTGTTCCGAGCATGTCCAAAGGTATATAATGCACAACCTTAGAGCAAACAATGATCTAAATTAGGATTTAGTCTATACTTTTCTCTAGTAATGTTCCTCTAATCAACGGATAGATCTTGGCAACAGTTTCATAAAGAGCAGAATTATGCAAAGAAAAAACTATTCAATTTCATAATAACTTTTAAGCCGGTAACAACGGGCTCAATCTTAGAGAAAAAAAGTTATATAATTAATTGTTCATTCATTTGTCTATTAATAACATTTAATTCATGCAAAGAAATTATTTTCAAAGATCTTTGACAGAATTGCCAATTATGAAGATGAGCAAAAATTTGTAAAGAAAAACCCCTTTATGTCAAATTAATCCATGCCTTAAATATTGTGGGCATATTCTTAATTTAGTACTATTAGAAGTTCATCTAAAACAATTTATGTCTGACAATTACTTTCCTCATTAGTGACTTAAAAAAAGAAAAAGAAACATTTTGTTTCCTTTATTCACAAAACCAACCAAGAGGAAAAGCTTGAAAAAGCAGAAAAAAGCTTTTGGCTTCTTCTTTCCTCTCTCTCTCTCTCTCTCTCTCTCTCTCTCCCCTCTTTTCCTTTTTCTTGCAGCCTCTCCCAAGCATCTTTCCCCCCCTTTTATGCTCTTTCACTCTTCTCTCACTTCTCCCTTTACCTTATTCTCTCTCAATCTATCCTGGGTCTTCCTCTGATTTTGTTTTCGCATCAAATATTATTTTTTTTTCTAAATCAGTTACGCAACTGGTTTTACCCATCTCATTGATTGTGTGATAACAAAGTAGAATCGTCTTCTTCTCTTTATTTTTCAGTGTTTTACAAATTGGTCTCTTTAAGACTTCTCAAATTCCCCCAATACATAAATTTTGCCCAATTATGATCCGAATCTTTTCTGGGCTTTTCTGATCAAGCTCAATTTGTTTCCGAAATCTTTAAAGTTTCAAATTTTCTCGGATTCAACTAACTGGGTCTCTTTATAGACTACTTAATTTACCCAAAATTCATAAATTTGGCTCATTTTAATCCAAATAGTTACTGTATATATATATATATATATTTTTCTGAACAAGCTCAAATTTTTTAACGAAATGGTTTAGCTTTTTGTTCTCTGTTGCTAACCCTTGTTTCCAAGATCATTTTTTTTATTTTTTATTTTTAAATATTTTTCTCTAATTCAATTTATTGTGTTAGATTTAATCCATGGGAATTTGTTATGCAAAACCAAATGGAACCACCCGTGACGAATCTGAAACCTCCATTACTGAAATTGATCCAACTTTCAATCCCAATTCAAAAACCGGAAAAGCATCGAATTTCCCCTTTTACAGCCCTAGCCCTTTCCACAGTGTTTTCAAAAACTCCCCAGCAAACTCTTCCTCTGTGAACTCAACTCCTCTAAGATTCTTCAAGCGCCCTTTCCCGCCCCCTTCGCCAGCGAAGCACATTCGGGCTTTGCTAGCACGCAGGCATGGGTCCGTGAAACCTAATGAGGTGTCAATACCCGAGGGGAGCGAGGTTGAGTTGGGTTTGGATAAGAGTTTCGGGTTCTCAAGGCAATTTGGGAATCACTATGAGTTAGGGGAAGAAGTGGGGAGGGGGCATTTTGGGTATACTTGCTCCGCAACAGGGAAAAAGGGGAGTTTGAAGGGTCATGATGTGGCGGTCAAGGTTATCCCCAAATCTAAGGTATGATATTGTTATCTCTATTCCCTGTGTCAAAACTTTCGTTGTTTTTTCTTATTTGTATCAACTCATTACTAATTTTAGTGTTATGATGATCTTTGTGTATTACTTCATATTTGTATTTTGTGTACATATGCTTTTGATTGAAAGATTTTGGTGTGTTATGTTAAAATTTTGTTTTATACATGTGTTTGTTATATAAAGTGCCGGCTCGTTATTGCTTGGTGAAGGGATGATTTTATTTTTCTTGCTAAATGTTGTATGTAATTCACTATACTTGGAAAGAAGAGCATAAGCGCTCTAAGAATTAGTAGTACCAAGTTCACTCTTAGTCTTTGATCCATCTGTAATGAATCTCTTCTAACTGAAGAACAATAATTGGGTAATAAATACTTATAGGTCGAGTTTTATCCTTAAAGGAAAACAATTATCGTGCTTGCATGATTTCTTGGATGGAAATTTCTCCTTATGACCCCTCAGATTAAGTTTTTTGTTATTAGTAGTTGCTTAATTTATTCCTTGTATGATCATCTTTAAAGTTAGTCATCCCTAGTCTTTGAGTTTTTGAACCCACGGATTATGCCACATTATCTTCTATCACGTCATTTTCTACGAGGAATCTTTTCTTTTGTTTCCTTGCAACAGATGTTATTGTTACTCAAAACCTTATCTTGTCAGATTCGAAAGCTGTCCTCAATCTGCAGATGCCGCGGCACCAAAATATTTTTATTTCAGTATTACTTATAGGATTGTGTCTTTATTGTTTTCCAGATGACTACAGCAATTGCCATCGAGGATGTGCGAAGAGAAGTGAAGATACTACGGGCTCTAACAGGGCATAAGAACCTAGTACAATTCTATGATGCTTATGAAGATAATGAAAATGTTTACGTAGTGATGGAGTAAGTATACACTACTTTTTTGAATTTTACTTGTCTAGCTCGTAATTTATAGTCTGTTTTGTTCTCTTATAATGTCACAATTTTACTTGACTGTGCTCACATGGGTGTTAAAGTTCTCTGCTCGTTTTTTTCTATATTAGATTTGGATACATCTGGAAACTTTGTTTCAATTTTTTTTTTTTTTAATCTAGTTTTGGTTTCGGGCACTTGTCAAAAAAGAGATAAAAACCTTTGGATTTGGTAAAGATAAGAACCAATGGAATCTTGACATTAACTTCATTAAGTTGAATACGACTCGACAAATAAATGACTTGATTTAATATAGTGTTAGCTTAGATACGCTACGGAGGATGAGACAAGCCGGCCTAGCTTTATTTAAACGGGTCAACTCTTTTCAAAATTTTGTTATTCATGCTTGTTCCCTCTGCCAAAGAAGAAAAAATTGAATGAAAGGAAATAAAATATAAAAAAAGGATAATATCTGGAAGGAACGAAAGCTGAAAAAATACATGCTCTCTTATTTATGCTAGATGTTTTATGAGGTTATGAACGTGTAAGGACTTGGTGGCACGTGCAATTTTGCATCTCTCTTTTATTTACATATATGAAAGGTTGGTCACTTTTTTTATTTTAATTTTTTAACTAGAGAATAAAAGGACAAAAAATAAGAGGATAACTTGGAACAAAAATTTGTAAAACACCCTGATCCTCTTTAGTGGAGAGTAAATTGTTATTATTTTCCGCATAGAGATGATTAAAAGTATTTTTGAAATTGCTGTAATGGTAAGCTTACTGTTTGTCTAATGTGCTACAGGTTATGCAAAGGAGGAGAATTATTGGATAGAATACTTTCTAGGTAACATATAATTGTAGGCTTTCTAGTTGTGTTCCATTACTTGACTTATTCTTATGTTTCTTGGCCTAAGATTATCTGAATTTAATTTAACAGGGGAGGGAAATACTCGGAAGACGATGCTAAGGAAGTAATGGTCCAAATTATAAGCGTTGTTGCATATTGTCACCTCCAGGGAGTTGTCCACCGTGACCTCAAGCCTGAGGTACTGAACTTGGAGTTCTCTCGTAAGAACATTATTTACGATACATGGTTAAGAAAAAAACAAAAGTAGTGGTGACTTGTAACTTAGCATTTGAAGATTATTCAGTGTAGAGCAATCACAAATGTTATTTACTTAGAATCTATAAAATCAGGTTGGAGTGTGGCCTTATTTTGTGAATCTACGAGCATTTGAAGATTTTGACTATGTGTTAGGCTTCGAAAACAACCCGCTAAGCCTGTGTTAGTCGTCCTTTTGACCGTCGGCGAAAGTTTAAATAGACATTTAAATGTTATATGTTGCCTATATTGGACAATTGTAGCTCACTTTCTCCCTTATGTTGGCCTCAGATTATGACTTCAATAAGATGCAACTGAGTAATTCTCCTTGTCTTTTAGATCATACCAATTTTCTCCATCGCTTGATTTTGCTTTTAGATAATTTTATTTTTCCAAACATTCTTCAGAATTTTCTCTTCACTTCCAAAGATGACCGTTCCCCACTGAAGGCAATCGACTTTGGACTCTCTGATTATGTAAAACTAGGTAAAGACAAATTTTGCTACTTATTATTATTATTATATTGTGGTATTAAAAGTATATGAATCTTTATTAACTTATAAGTTATTAAATGAAATTCTGCAGATGAAAGGCTGAATGACATTGTGGGAAGTGCATACTACGTAGCTCCTGAAGTTCTACACAGGTCGTATGGAACAGAAGCAGACATGTGGAGTATAGGCGTTATTGCTTATATCCTTTTATGTGGGAGTCGGCCCTTTTGGGCCCGCTCGGAATCTGGGATTTTCCGAGCGGTGATCAAAGCGGACCCCAGCTTTGATGAAGTCCCTTGGCCTTCATTGTCTCCTGAAGCAGTGGACTTTGTGAAGAGATTGTTGAACAAGGATTACCGAAAGAGGCTTACAGCTTCCCAGGCTCTCTGTACGTATTCTTTTGCCTGGTTGCAGCTAGTAAGCTCTAGTTTATTAGCCAACTTATCAGCTTTTTTGCTTAAAAGCTAGACCACGTTTGGTTGTTCAGCTTTTAAAATGAGCTCATTTGCCGTTGTAGTCCAAATAAGTTGGAAATTGTAAATTGGTTGTATCTAGTTTTTTTCTTAATTAGTTAGAGATAAACTAATTTATTTGGCTAAAAGCTGAAACCAAACGAAACCTCAAGTCCTGTTTGGTTGACTTTTCATTTTCGTGATTCAAGGAATTTTGAGTTTTGTTGTTCAAGTTCTTATTTTTTGGCCATACAATCCAATGTTTGTTGTGGAATCGGTTTTTTAGGTCATCCATGGCTAGCAGATTATCATGATGAGAAGGTTCCATTGGATATGATAATATACAAGCTTGTTAGGCATTACATCTGCTCTTCTTCACTAAGAAAAGCTGCTTTGGGGGTATGCTAACTCAAAAAATGCTACGTGTTTTTTTCCTTACATAGGACGCGAAAGCCTTACATGTTCTGATATAACATGTGCTTATATATTTCTTTCATCTTATTCCGGAAAAAAAAGCTGCAAAAGCTATAACATTCTAAGTTTTCCCTAAAAATTGTTCTTGTGCATTTTTGTATGAGAAAAACTTGGCTTCTTTCCCATTCTACCAAACGGCTCATAAAAAATGGCAAATCTAGTCTCTTTAGATAGTTCAAAACATGTAAAAACTTGTTTGATATAATTTTCAATTTCTTGAAAAAAGTAGAGGTTGTACCCTTTGAGTGACAAGACATGACACCAAATAAGCTTTTTAGATACCTGAGTTGAAAACTTTTCAAAATAAGTTTTTGAGGACCAAGTTTTAGTAAATTGTTTAAAAGTTTCAACTAAATGGACCCCTAGTTAATATATTTCAAGCTCTGGAGTTAACCAAAGTTAACAAACACGTAATAATGTGAGTTTTTAACCTTGTTGATAGGCGGTTGCTAAGACACTGACGGTGCCTCAGCTAGCTTATCTACGGGACCAATTCACTCTTCTAGGCCCAAGCAAGAGCGGCCTCATCTCTATGCAGAACTTTAAGATGGTAAATTCTGCACCCCCCTCTTGGTTATTTTTACCTTTTCATTCACCATTATCATTGGAAGATTAATGTCATACGTATGTAAAATACTGTTCATGAATTGTACCAACAACTACGTGGTAATATCATGTTGATTGATCTTTTTCTTAAAAATAATATCAATGCACTGTATGTAACCACATAGGTGTTTGTACATTTTTCTTACACTAGCACATGCACACGTACTCTGCATGTGGTTGACAAATTTATTATCTAACAAAATTTTGCAATCAAGAAATTATTTCAAATAATTTTTATTAAAAATATATAAGTGTTTTAGTTATATTTTTCGGGATTTTAAGTATGCGTCATAGAGAAATTTTGAGATACCTCCATGAACTCGCGACACTAATTTGTATGATATTTAAATATTTTGTTAAGTTTGGTAGATATGTGAGCAATTGTAGATTATAATTCCTTAACTTTTGAAAATTTTATTTTAGTTTTGTTTTTGTGATGATTATCAATTCAAAATTTTAAACATACAATATTATCTCTTAACAAAAGATATGCGAATTAAAAATATTTAATTTACTATTTTGGTACGATGACTTTTGTTATAAAGATACAATATGGACAAACTTGGTAGAAAAATAGAGTTAGGATTTTTTATAGAATAGTTAGATAATTTTCGGCATGTGAATTATTTTCCTTATTATTCGAATGGCTCGAATTTTTCTTGAACCATGTTAAACTTTGCAGGCTGTGGTAAAGTACTCCACTGATGCTATGAAGGAGTCGCGAGTTTTTGATTATGCTGCCATGGTAATTTAATTTTTTTAACAGTACCTCAAGGGCTTATTTGGTTGTAGCTTATTGACTTTTTTGCTTAAAGCGGGACAACATTCAACTGCTCAACTTTTAAGCTGAGCTTATTTGCCGTTTTGGCCTAAATAAGCTAAAAGTTTGAAGCTGAAAAGCTGAGCTTATTTGTTGTCTTGGCCTAAATAAGCTACAAGTTTAAAGCTGGATCCATCCGGCTTTTTCTAAGACAAAAATAAGGTAGTTTATTTGCTTAAAACTTGCAACCAAACGAACACTTAGTTGCTTCCGCCTTAGATTCCTTTTATAATTTTTGGTTGCTAAATTTTGTAGGTGAGCACTTTACAATATAGAAAAATGGACTTTGAAGAGTTTTGCGGTGCTGCAATAAGTGTATATCAATTGGAAGGGATGGAAAGCTGGGAGCAACATGCTCGTCGTGCCTATGAGCTTTTCGAGAAGCATGGGAATAGGCCTATTATGATAGAGGAACTTGCTTCGGTATGCTCTCTCTCTCTCTCTTTGCCTCACACCAACACCCGCGCCCACACAATCTTGTGTTGTGAACTACATTTACGTCTTATAGGGTGCCTTTTTATTGATCTTTTATATGGTACTTCCACTTTTCTGTGTTTGGAGAATACCGTTAGGCATATGCATAAGATAGTTTCATTTGCTCAATATGATCATTTTTCGGTTGATCTTCCATGCCAATAGATTTGTTTTTATCGCGTTTGGGTGAATATCATTTGCACAAAGAAAGCCATCCATTAATTGATTGATCATATCATCGTACTCAAGATTCTGCACTATTTATGTATAAACTAAGTAAAAAGCGCAGCGGATCAAGAGGAACACATTATGACAATGGTTAAAATATCTCTTTACCGTCTTTCTAACATAGCATTTACTTGTCAGTTTCATAGTTGCTACTTTTTCTTGTCGATTACTTATATATCGAGTAAGAACTGTTGTTTTTACTGTTAGGAACTTGGACTTAGCCCCTCGGTACCAATCCACGTGGTTCTTCAAGACTGGATAAGGCACGCCGATGGTAAACTTAGCTTCTTGGGTTTCGTCAGACTCTTACATGGAGTTTCTTCTCGTTCCTTCCAAAATCAAAAAGCTTGAAAACAACGAAAAAAGTCGAATAGATGCAACGAAATATTGACCGCCTTTCATGCTCCGGAGAGAAATCTCTAGAATGGGGAACAAAAAATTGCCATTTTTGAGAGTCTGCAAGTTGAAGTTGAATGATTGGAAATTAGAACCAAATTGAAGGAGGAGAGAGTATCATGTTTTTTATTTTTTTTTTAGATTTTATTTTCTTTATGACATTATCTAATAAGTTTTATTTTTGTGTTGGGTTGCTTTGGAGGATTGTACAGATGAAGGTAGAATGAGGTAGTGTTTGTTTTTAAATATGGGTGTATACCTTGTGTACCCAATGCAATTGGTTTCTCCAAAAGTTTCCTCCCCCTGTGATTTGGAAAGTTAAAATTTACTAATGTTACTACTATTATTAATATTATAACAATGATAAGCACAGTCACACCTGAGCGATAATTCTAGGTTAGCACCAATAACATGATCACTTGATTACTATCCCTAATTATTATGAAATGAATCATGGATTTGTTTGGTTGCATCTTTAAATAAAAAGACTAGTTTGTTTTTTATTTTGAAAAAATGCTGGATTTATCCAGTTTATTTAAGTCAAAATATAATAAATAAGTCCATCTTATAAGCTGAGTAGCTAAATACTGTATCTCTTATAAAAAAAACTAAAGAGCTGAAATTTGTAAGTTATAACCATACAATCATTTTGAAGATTGGCATGGAGTCCACATTCTCTTATTACTCACAAAGTAACATATCTTGCGTCTTATATTAGGAGTTTCATAAAGTCAGTTATTGGAGTGTGATTATTTTATATTGAAAAACAAATGAATGAGAGCAACACCTCTTTAGTCCAACCGAACGGAAAATAGTTTAACCTGGACTCTACTATTTGGGCATCTGGTGGACACCTTGGCTATTGGACAAGGTCAATAAATTATTATATTTTAAAATTTATTTAAAATATAATAATTTAATATTTAATATAACAAAAAAAATCTAATTTACAATTATTTTGTATTTAAAATTATAAATTTCTAATTTTTTTTATTATATTTAAATACTAAATTATTACGACTTAAAAGGCTCCTAAACGAACGCAAATAAAGTTTCTATATATCATATATAAATATAAAAATTAATATACAGGTGGTGTTCGTTGACAGGGACAAAATAGAACTTGGATTGAAACTATGGGGTTTGTTAGTGTAATTTATCCTATTATCAAGATCAACATCACATTCATTAGTTAATGATATTAGTATTTCTGTGATGACATCAAATATTCAACACTAAGCACAGAGAGAGAGAGAGAGAGAGAGAGAGAGAGTCCGGGAAGTGATTCCACGCACCTGGTAAGATCGACCTCCTTTAATGTTTGCTATTTGATTCTATTTTATATGTATCTATATGAAGTAATTTATCTTATATATACTGAATATATCTATATGTATAGTCTTAGGGGAAATATGCTAGAATGTAGAAATATTTTGCCTTTAATGTGAGTAAATGTTTAATATACCGTAACAGTACGAATTGGTCCATAGTGGTAGTGTCGATAAATGACAATTATTTAAATATAATTGAAAGGAACTTCCACATTCCAAATTCATAAAAAATATATATATATAATACATACAGACCATGCATCACATGGATTGTATTCTAGTGATAAATTATTTACTAAACATAGCATTACACTTTAATGAAGGTATTAACTTTGTCATCTTGATGGATGGGTTTTCTTTTGTTGCACTTGCATCCGTGGGGGATGAGACTAATCATTAGGGTTTTGAATAAAAAGTCTACTTTTAGGATGACAGTGAAAAGTGGGCTTGTCTAATGGGGACTTATAAAAAGCCAATAGTAGTGTACTAAAAAATAGAGCCAAGGAATTTATGCAAAAAGCTAAGGAGTTGTTTCTTTAGTTACATTAAAATTTAGACGATAAGAGGTTACTAACAAGGGTCACGGAACGTCGAGGCTTCTATGAGAGCTCACAACAAGATCAGCGATATAGGAACTCGAGCCTAACTACGTTCTCTCAGAAGAAGTAAAAGGTCCCGACGAAGACCAAACAAATTGGGAGATAAAAAGTAATGAAAGTAACCTTTTGCTTGCACTCACACACAACATATATTTCTACAAATACAATGCAAATATGCGAAGAATAATTCCAAAGGCTTATAGAATGGTATGGGTGGTTTTTTTTAATCTTTATCTAAAATAAGTGGCTACTCACATCAAAATTATTGGTTAATAGGAGCATTGCTTATGAATGCAAAGCTTTTAACTTTATTTTTTAAAATGTTAAATAAGCTATAGGCATCTAAGTTGTGCTATACCTGTTTTTTACATGGTGAAAATATTGGGATTGTTAAGTTTGAAGATGTTCTACATCAGTTCTCACTCCCTCAGTTGGCGGCCATGTACATAAAGTTGTAAAGTGATGATTTTGGAGCTGTGCCTATGAAGTGAATTTTTTACGGAATATTTTGGGTGATTTACGTATTTATTTATTTATGGTCGCGTCTTAAATATAAATAATTTTTTTTTTTAGCATCTGTAACTATATCTTCTGTGTAGTGAAATATTCATGGCTTGGACAAACATAATCACATTAGATCAACAAATCTCTGATTATTTTTTGCTTTCGTCTATTTGATTTTTCTTACTAATGTTTTTCGCAAGAAAAAAAAGTGCTTCATTTTTTTTTTTCTTGTCAAAATATGAAGTAAACCTTGTTTGATTGCAATTTATAACTTTTCAAATTTTTTTTGCTTAAAAACTAGACAATATTTTGATGATCAATTTTTGAACTTAACCTATTTGTTATTTTATTATAAATAAGTCGAAAATATAAAAAAAAAATTATAAATAAACTAATTTATTTGGTTGTGTGACATCGGCATCAAAGTGTGGGGAAAAAGGATAATGGTAAGAAGTTAGAAAATAAGTTAAAAAAGCTAGAAAATGAGGCTTATAAGCTGGCGTATGGAAGAAGAATTTAGCGGGAGGGTCGCTATCGAGCACACGAGGGGTGCGCACGATAAAAGAAACAAACAAACCATATCCAGCAACTGGATCTTTGCACACGTGAATTTCACCCCATTAGACAAAAAACAGTTCTATCTCATGTAACAAAAAGGTTAAAACTACCAAAGCCTAGAAAGGATAAGGAAAAGGGAAAAGCCTATTTTTATATTTTAAATTCTTTTACATATTTAGTTAGATTGAAAATCTATTATTTTTTAGGGTATCTTTATTTTGGTAATTAAATAATGGAAAAATATGAGGAATAAAAAATTTAGCTTGATGCTTTTACGGTATCTTTATTTTGGTAATTAAATAATAGAAAATCTATTATTTTTTAGGGTATCTTTAAATGACGAAAATCATATTGAATGACCGATTTGTGACTCCGCTAGGGTTAAAATTAGTCTTTTATGATCGTTTAGCTTGATACTTAATTTTATGATTTTTAACTGGAGAAAAAATATACAAGGGTCGACCAAGTTGAATAGGGACCAAATCCGTCACTATTCAAGACTTGAGACTAGTACTATTTCAATTGAAAGTACAGGAACATAATAGAATTTCAATTGAAACTGGGGGGATAGTTGGTGTAATTACTCCTTGTATATTCTATGGGAGAAGATAATTTATTTATCTTTTTCTCTTTCTTGTTTTGAAGATTTGAATTTTGTGGCCGGGTAAATATCCGTTGGGCAAAGGTTGTTTAGTTGAAGGAAAAGCTAATTGTGGGAACCTTTTTGGTGATTGTTCCATGATTTTGTCAACTTTTGTCCCCGAACCTTTTTGCGAACCTTTATTTTTAATAAATGATGTTTAGATGCATGGCAAGTTTCTTATGCTTGTTCAGTAATCCCTACATATTTAATACACATGCGTGATGCATCGAAACATCATTTTTGTAATAAGGTTCAACGTACATGGATAGAAGTTTTACGCTATATAGCAGCTTTACATTCTGATGGAAATTAAATGTGACCTCTAATATATATTAAGGAGATAAATGGTGAGACGGTTATGAAGAAAATAAAAAGAATTGCACTCAAAGAAATTAACCTAAATGATATTATTTAACCAAGTATATTAGTTGGATGTAACTACAATAGAAGGATATAATTTAAAATTTTACAACACCTTGGCGTAAATTTAACTCATGAATATGATGATCTATACGATTGAGTCTTTGGATTTCCGAAATAGGGTAAAAAGAAGAATTTCGAATCATTGCTACTCCTGGATGTAAAGGATCGTTCGTGCTATGAGAAATGTAGCTGAACTTATTTTCATTTTGGTTCAAGTAAAATGCCTATCATGAATTACGTTCCAAACATGGGATACACCTAATTAACAATAACAATTTATTATTAGTCTCTACACATGCTATAGAAATGAGCCGAGTCGAGCCGAAATGAGTATCTGAGCTAATCGAGTATGAATCATTCATTTGATTTGGTACTCGTACTCGAACTCATTGCTAGTACGATTTGATGCTCAAACTCAACCCAATAGAGGAAATCCAATATTCAAAACCGACATGACTAGTGCTTGATAATTAACTATATATATATATATATACACACACACTAGCATATAATCACATGCTATGTACGTGATGACCTCCCAAAGACTTTTATCTTTAGAATTTTTTGAACTTAGAATCATGTTTGTTGCTTCACTTGGCTTAATAGTTAAATTTGTAAGACAGTCTAAACCGCAATTCGCTTGTATGTCATCAAACATCAACACAAGTTGAAATTATTTTTTAACTTTTATTGCTATTTAAGTACGTGAAAAACATACCTAATTTTGGTGAGTAAGGATAAATTTGATCAAATCAATGTAATGGAAAAGTAATTGCCCTTCCAATTCCATTTCGATGTTCTATTTTTTCTTGGATTACATCATTTCAATGTTATGATTCACTGACTAACTAATGAAACAAATTATTTACAAAATTAATAACCTTATTCAAACAATATTATTTGCTTTTTGTTTTGAAATGATTAATTACAAAATTGCAAGAGTGAACATATTGTAATAAGGAAAGAACACTAAAAAGAAAATACGATATGAAATTTAAACTATAACATGCCATAATGAAATAACAAAAATCATTCAAGTAGATAAGCCATTGAATAAAAATTAACATCCAAATTTTGAAAATAAATTTGTTGATTATGAAATAAATTATATATTCTCAATTTGAGAAACAATCACAGATAACAATAACAATAACAACAGTAAACAATACCTCCAAAAATCTGCAACGATCAAGTTGGAATATATTCGATAAGTTTGTAATTGAGGAGGTACATATTTGCTAGTTGTAGGGATTGTAATATTTAGAAATATTTGTAGGGGTTATGATATATATATATTATCTCCGAGAGCATTTATATAATATGAGTTATGGAAAGACAAATGGACACTTTTATTGTTGTGCCGAATATTTTAATTAAGAGCCATTGGTTTGTCATTGACTAATTAATTACAATGAAAAGAGGCATGCAGAAGTGTAATCATGTACAATTTTGTTCATGTTGATTATCTATAATCCCTTTTATATGTTGTAATTTTGGTATTTGAGTGGGGTCAATTTTGGGAATAAAAATGCATGAAACAAAATGGGAGAATATACTTTTTAGAGTAGGAAGTATATATATATCTTTTTCCTAGGAGCTGAGCAAAAGATTAACTTCTTGCAACTACAGCTTATAAAATCATAGATTCTATTTTAATCACAACTATGCCAAAAATAAAATCATCATAAAACATCTTTAAAAAATATATCTTTATCTCTCTCTCTATATATATGTATTAGAATTGTGAATATATACATGTGCTAGTATAAATGTAACAAAGTAGTCGATGACAGTTGTATCTAGCGCATGTGGATTAACATCTATTTTGGTATAGTCAATGTGAAATATCACGTATTTCACAAAATCTGCCCCTTGAGTTTGACTATAGCCATGACATATTCAACCAATTCTCTTCATAAAAAGTCATGGATAGAGATTAACTCAGTATCTGTAGTTCAATCATTAGGGTGAGACAATCCTGTAACGTCTTAGACAATTTTGGATAAATTTTTTGTTTTATAAATAATATTATTACATGAGTCATAATATTATTATTATTTCTTATCACAGTGTTGTTATCGGAGATTCGTATGCTGTGTCGGGAGTACGTGCCGGAGTTTATCAGAAGATACGTGATGAAGTGTACGAGGAGATTTATAAATTCAAATGCTATTTTGAAAGTTGCTAAACCTCCTATTAGTTTATACGAAGGATTATGTGCGTTTTTGGAAGTTTTTGGCTCAAGTTGGGAGCAACAAAAATTCTAGTGGCTCCAATCAATCCAACTGCAGTTGGATGGCTCCAAAAGCTATAACTGATCAATCCAAGTGTGAATCGATTGATCCAACTGTTCGTGGCTAAATAGAAAGTGTTGACTAAATACTTATTCTTCTTTATTTTAAAAAGAACTGGAGAGGAGAGAGAAAGATGGGAGAGAAAGCTCAGTTATCACTTAGCTCGATACCTCGAATGCAGAAAATAATAGCATATATAGAGCCTATGTCATACTAGGGTCATTTTGTTGTAAGAATTTTCTTCTCGTTTTCTCGTTGATTTTTCATCGGGATATGTGTCGACTTGTAACATTGAAATAAATTGGATTTTCTTCTTCTTTATGTCTTGTGGATCATTTATATATAT
>MKEJ01102073.1:0-13532 GCA_001753735.1 Embelia ribes | reverse complement strand
GTCCCTTTGGCAAACACAAAATGGGGGTGAATTGTATAATAATAGAACTTAAAAATATTTTGACAAATAATCCTTTAAAATTTTTAAACATGAATATTAAAAAAAAATATAACTAAAAAGTAAAGAGTTAAATTGAAAGATATACAAATAGAATTTATAGTGATTCGGCCAAAAATTCATTGAATTCCCTACGTCCACATCTTTCAAGCGTTGCTTGAGGTTCATTTATCAACACATGATTACACCAAATGATAGTTTCACGAATGCTTACTTCTTTCTACTTGAGACAACCCCTTAAGTTATAAATACCGTTACACTTTGAACGAATAGTAGATACAATCTTGGACTCAACCCTTAAGTTAAGAAAGCCTTTACATTTATATATGAAGATTGTAGAATAAGGCTAGAAAAATAGTAAAAGAGAGAAATAGAGAAATTGTTACTCAATGGAATTATTTGAACCTCTTCTTAATGTCTCTATTTATAGTGTTCAATAATGGCTCAAGCTATAGAAGTAATTCTTGAAAAATGGCAATGAATCATCAAATTCAATTTCAGATCATATGACCGTCGACTGTTAGCCTTGTGTCCGTCGTCGATCGTTGTGTCCATCTGTTGTTGGCAGTTGACCGTCAATGGCCAATGTTGATCGTCGGTTGTTAATAGTCCATGACAGTTTTGACCCCTTTTTGCTTAAAATTTAATTTTGGTCAAAACACAAAAATTGTAAATCTTTGAATTACTTTTCCAAAAAGGTAAGAGTTTTATTGGATTTACGAGCTCAGAGATATGTCCATTTTATAAAATAATGTCTTTTTGAATGCTTGGACTATTTTTTTTCATTTTAGCCATTTTTCCATTTTGAATTGGATTTTTACCAAAGTATAAAAGTTAAAAGTTATAGATATTTGAATTATCTTTCTATACATATTTTGTAACCATCCATTGGCTTTATGAGATAGGAGATGTAACTATTGTACCGAATAACTTTTATTGAAATATGTCGTTTAGGTCTCTATTTTTTTAAGGTTTATTTTTCTTCAAATTATGTTGTGTTTTGAGTTTGTAATTGATTTTGTACATTAACACAAATTTGCTTAAATATTAATCTCCTAATAAACATAAATTAAATTTTGTTTCTTACTCATTTTTTTTATCATCGAAATATATTTGATTTAAAATTTTGTTTCTCCCCCTATTAAAATATTACCAAAAATTGCACGTACTAGCATTTGTCAAAAAATACCAAAGCGATACATACATAACATTTGTGTATATACATATGCCAGAGAAGAAGAACGCAAAAATGAGAGAAAATTAAATAAAAAGAAAACGATTAATTTTCTATTGGAAAAATAACCATAAAAATAAAAACTTAATACAATTTCTAGGAACAATTTTTGAATCTCTGCAGGCCGGAGCATTACATATATATATAGGAGCCCTTGGAGATAATGAAACTATTTTGCACCCCACCTTTAAACCCACAGAACGAGAGAGAGAGAGAGAGAGAGAGAGAGAGAGAGGACAGCAGCAAGTGAAATGATAACTTTGTTTCGATGCTACAACTACAAGCCCCTAACCCTAATCTCATCTTCTTCCCGCTTAATCTATGGCACCACCACTAGGGTTCGTTGCTTCAATAACAAAAGCTTCATCAGAAGCAGCAGCGGCGGCGGCGGCGGCGGAGCCGAGAGTAGAGCGGCTTCATCTTCGTCGGAGCTGTGGCTGTACAACACGATGAGGAGGGAGAAGGAGCTGTTCAGGCCGAAAGTGCCCGGAAAAGTTGGGATGTACGTCTGCGGCGTTACGGCTTACGATCTCAGCCACATTGGCCACGCTCGTGTCTACGTCTTCTTCGATGTTCTATACAGGTCTCCCTCTCCTTCTATGCGTATACTTCTAAGCTCTAGTTTCGGATTGCTGAGTTTTGCTTTTAAAATTTGTTCTGTAATCAGGGTTAGGCTTAGTTTGGTAATTTCAGTGTTTGGTAAGTATATTATACAAGTTAGTTTGAGAGTTTGGCATATTGTTATAGAAAGTGCTCTTTTTTTTTAAATTGGGAATGGAAAAAATTGGATATAGTTTGGGGGGTTTGATATGTATGATTCAGGGTATTATAGTTACATGAAAGCTGAACCAACTTTTGAAAGCATAGCTCAAAATACATCCAAAACAACACTAAGGAGAAGAAGTAGGTGTTGAGAATCAACTACTCTTTACTATATGCCATATATTTTGGTAATGCTGCTACTTTTCAAAATTCTTTTCTTAAATCCACTTTGAAATCAATTTTTCAAACCGGTAGCCCATTTGTTTTGGGTACAAAATGTCTTGGGCTGGATACTATCCTTGTGTTTGGTAAACAAATTTAAAACATTTTTAATAAACCACATGGGGTTTGACAACAGTGTCATGGTGACTTTTTTTTATTGGAAAAGACAAAAGTACACGTATATTGGGAATGTAACTAGTATAGTTGAGGGTATTGTTGTAATTAATAATGACAAAATCAGGATAAATTTTTAAAAGCCTATACCAAGGTGCGTCTAAAAGCACATCAAGAAAAGCGGAAGCAGATGTTTTGAGAAAAACTGCTTTTAATTTTACTAAACATCCCTATCTCCTTCTATTGGGAAGAAAAGCAGAAGCAGCCAAGTTAAACTATTACTAAACTCAGCCTACCTGCTTATCATTGTGAGAAATGCCGAAGCAGCCTGGCAAAATCACTGTCGGGTTGCAAGATTTGTGCTTGTCCTAATTGAAGTTTCTTGGTGAATGTTGCTTGATTAGGCAGATTCCTTAGGCATTTGGGATATGAAGTCAATTACATTCGCAACTTCACTGATGTAGATGACAAGGTAAGTTTGAATTACTCCTCCAAATGATTTAGATCCTATTAAATGGTATTTTGCAATGTGTTACAAACTGGTCAATGGGAACTATGAGTCATTTTCTTAGCAATAGATGGTTTCCCAGTATTTGATGTTCAAACTGTTTTGTCTATCTCCATCTATTTCTGCTTTAATGTTAATTTGAGAAAAGCTTTCAAGGGTTGTGGGTCACTTGTCCGTCCCATTAGAAACAACATTTCTGAAGATGGGAGTAAGGCTGCATATATTAAACCCTCCCAAACCCCGCAATGTAGGAGCTTTGTGCACTAGGTCGTCCATATATTTGTTCTCAAATCTCAGATCTAAGTGTTATATGGATTTTTTTTTTCTTTCTGAAAGGTAGTGTGATATGGATTCTTTATGTCTCAAATTGGTTCTAACTGTTTCTTTCAAGTGGAATGTCTTGTTACATTGAATGAAGAGCTGCATGGTGAGTAGGTCCCTTTTGATACTAGTGTGTGGTTTATTGATATGATTTCTAACAAACAACTTCAAGAGTCAAAACTGTGTAGAGCCCCTTCTTTGCTCATAACAATCACCATGAAAAGGATAGCTTCCTGACCAACAAACTAAGAATCATTATCATTTAGGGAACACCCAAATACTACCAACATATTTTTGCTAGTTTGTGGTCTATATCAAAGAAAATTGCTGCTGAGTTGAATGGACTCAATGGAGTATTAGAACAGAGTGTGACATCATCATCCGGACAGTAATAAAGCTCTAGAGAAATCACTACCTGTTCTCTTGGCTTTATTGCGACTCTCATATATAAATATTTTGAAGGAAACTTTACAATTGTATCTCTTGACCTCAAGGTGCTGATGGGATATTATAACACTGATGCTGACTGGTTTTTTGTTTGCTTTTGATGTAATTGTGTTTGCAAAACTAAATGTTGTGTGTCCACTTCTTGTTGTATGAGTTTGGCATGATATCAGAGTGACTGGGTATACCATTTTCAAATTATATAGATAATTACCAGAGCAAATCAATTGGGAGAGGATCCAATTAGTTTGAGTAAACGTTATTGTGAAGAATTTCATCGGGATATGATGTATCTCCACTGCCTTTCTCCTTCTGCAGAACCTCGTGTCTCGGAGCACATGCCCCAGATAATTGATATGATTAAACAGGTAATTGATATGATTAAACAGGTACATCTTTTGTATTTGATGTGACAATCTTTTTTACTTTAAACCGTTGTTTCAGTGGGAGTAGCATGGGATGGGTTTGCTTCAGGGTTAAGTAGTTTTTAGGTTTAATCTTTCTTGGAAAGAAGTAGGAAGAGGAGTGTGCATACTTCTTAGCTAGTGCTTGAACAAAAGAACTGTTTTTCTATGCAGCAAGCCTATTCATGTACAGGATGCACTTTGATTCACTATTTCTGTTTGGCTTGGATATCAATTTGACTGAACCTTTGGTATAATTTATATGTTTAGTTTGTGAGTCGTATTACTTCTTGTGTCAGGTTTCAAATTAAAATATAGGTTTTCAACGAAATAAGTGCTATCATTGCCTCAGTTTCTAATTAAAATAAAGGTTTTCAATGGAATTAGTGCTATCTTTGCCTCTATTTAAGCGTCCAATTCTTTTTCCTTGAGATCACTAATATAATAACTGGAGATAGGATAAACTATTGTATCTAGTATAACAATTTAAGCTATAGGGCTTAGTGGCGTGAAGGAGTTATCTATAGTTGTCATATCTGTATCCCCTTAGCTTTTATCTCTTCCAGAAAACTTGCCCAAAGTGGTCCTAAAATGGATTCCTGATAATGGTTCTGCTGTTGGAACTTTTGTTTCGCACAATATTTGTGGAGGAAATTAATTTCATGCTTAAAATATTTGATTGGTTGGAGTGTAATCAGGTACCAGCACCTGCTTTTAGTAGTATTTCCATAAAGCCGAAGACTTTGGTTTCTACCTTGGAGTTGTTCGAATCGGTTGCTTGTCCGTTATCTCATTAAATTTATTATGTTTTTCATATAATGGTCTTGGTTTGGTGTCCACCATATTAAAGTTATTTTTGTGCTGCTCATGCAAAATGCATTGACTGTATTTTCTTCCTAATCTACCATTATAAGTAGTAATCCCAAAATTAGCTGGATGTGAGTTGTTTGTGAAATATGTATCCAGCTTGAATTTACACTGTTGTGTCCATTCAAGATCTCCAGCCACTTAACCTAGTGCAATGGGTGAGATGTTACGACTGTAGATATCTCGGTTATTGGTCCAGAGACCGGTTTTAGTGGGGAGGCTCTTCATTATGGAAGCAACAAGACTATGAATCAATTTTCACTCGTATGTGCTTTCTTGATAGATTCTTGATAATGGTTGTGCTTACGCAATGGATGGGGATGTGTACTTCTCTGTCGACAAATTTCCAGAATATGGCCAGTTATCTGGAAGAAAATTGGAAGACAATCGGGCAGGTGAACGTGTTGCTGTGGACTCGAGGAAGAATAACCCAGCCGATTTTGCTTTGTGGAAGGTAAGTACTTGTAATTAACTGACAGGGATTCGGCATTTTTTATTTTTATAATATTCTACGAGTTATATTAGAGGGAATCAACAAAATGTGTAATAGATAAGCACTAACAACAAACAATAGTATTAATTTTTGAGTTTTAACAAAGTAGCAACTAAGCAATTGCATCATGTCAAATTTA
Organism: Embelia ribes; assembly: GCA_001753735.1. Taxonomy (NCBI): domain Eukaryota; kingdom Viridiplantae; phylum Streptophyta; class Magnoliopsida; order Ericales; family Primulaceae; genus Embelia; species Embelia ribes. The sequence continues at coordinate 7,967 of MKEJ01102073.1, read as the reverse complement.
GTACACTTTACTAATGAGTACCAATTATCAAAAGGCCCAAAAATATGTCATCCACTAAAGGACTTAATAGCTATTGAATCATGATTTGTTTAAACCGCCAAATGTATAGCTAAGTGTGAAGAAGAATTGACCACAAATAGAAAAAAATTACAAAGTGATGCGGGTGTGTTCACAGTGAGTTGAAAATGAGTTCATCGTATGTCCAAAATTTAAATAATTAATTGTAGTTTTGGATTCGCCACTTGGTGTATCGGACACATATTTCAAAGTGTCCATGGAGTATGTGAGTCCGATGCATGTTGGATACGGACACGGTACCCATTTTGGAGTGTCTAGGAAGGATACAAGTAATTCATAGAATATTCATAGTGCAAAAGAATGAAAGAATTTTCTTTTCGTGAAATGTACCCGATATATTAATTGAATTATAGAAAGTACTTTGCGACGGAAAAGGGTCCTCATTGTTTTCTGAATCGAGGCGAAGTGGAACTCTGGTGTGTTTGTAGTCAATCCTTAAGAGAAACACTCTTTTATAGTGTAGTTTTGGGGTTTGGCTTAGAATTTTGTTCACTCTGTGTTTTGTGGCAGTCTAGAAGTAATGGTTCGTTGAGCTTAAAAATATGTGGTATTCTCATTGTTATATCAATTTGTGTAAGGGTCAGATAATTGTATCATTCACAACCTATGGTAAAAATGGGATTTGGGGTTATGCGTGTTACAAGTAGTTGGTTGGATAAGCATATTATATTAAACTCTGTCCAGAAAAGGTAGAATGCAAAAGCATGAAAAGAATTGATCTTTTCATGAAATAGCCTAGATTCCAATTCAATTATGGAAAGTAATTGGCGACGGAAAAGGGTCCACATTATTTTCCGAACAATGGTGAAGTGGAACTCTGGTGTTTTTGTAATCAATCTAATCATGGTACTTACCTTTCTTCTCCATCATGCGACAGTCCGTTTTTGTTTATAGTTCATAGTAAAGTATGACTGCTGTAGTTTAATGAAGTTCTCTCTCAATAATTGCCTTGCGAGGTGATTATTTGGACTTACTACTGATTTGATAAACGTGTTTCAAATTATTTGGACTCTGAGTCCATCTAATGATATTTTTTTGTCTGAGTTAATCTAGGCTGTGCGACTTGTGTCATTAATTGAATCTTATAAGAAGAACTCTCATTCTAAAATCCACACTTCTTTAGATGTTCATTGGAATTATGCATTTCAGGTTGGCATATATGTAGCAAATGTCAAAAATCTGCCGCTCATTACATGTGCTTCACTTGTCCATATTCGCTGTGCAAGGGATGCACTAAAGATGCTGACTACTTGCTTGTGCGGGGAAACAAAGGATTTTGCTCAACATGTTTTCGAGTGGTCCTCATGATTGAAAATATTGATCAAGAAAACAAGGAAACTGTAAGTGTAACATGCTTATACGATAATCTATGTTTTGAATGACCATTTCAAATACTTCCTCTCAGAAGTTATTTGTAAATTTTTGGCTGCCCTCAGGCTTCATTCTGTTCTTTCTTTCTCTTAGCTCCTTGTTGTCTTGATTTTATGTATTTGGTAGATTAAATAGGCATGGATTCTGAGTTGCAATATTGGTCGCGATGTGTGTGTATATCGCTTAAATTCGGCTTGCTGGCATAGATGTATGATTGTGGCCTATAGATGCTGACAGGAGTTGTTGCTTACACTCATGCTTTGGCACGTTGTTTTGGAAACTTATATGGACACTATTAACAAATTAAAGAACTTCTAGCCTTTGTTTACCCTGTTTTGTCACTGCACGAAGCACATAATAGTGAAGCTACAACACCCCATTCAAGGTGATGGAATATTAAGAAAAAATAAAAGAAATTTGATAAACTGTCTTCAAGAGTGATTTTAGTTAGCTGTACCCTTTACTACCTTCTATTGATACGCACTAAACTCTTAATACTGTAATTCTACGGGGTCCCGTGAATGGCCTCAACTATGTTCTTTATAACCTTTCTTGCATAACTTGGGCAGGTTCAAGTAGACTTTGATGATAAACTTAGCTGGGAGTATCTTTTCAAGGTATACTGGATTTGTTTGAAGAGGGATTTGTCATTGACTGTGGATGAGATTTCTCGCGCACAGAAACCATCGATTGCACCCAATAAGATGACTGACAGAGAAAAATCTTCCGCTGTATATTATCTTGGCAATAATGGAGCTATGACGAGAGTGAACCCAACAATACCTATTCGGGCAATGTCTTGTACATCAGTTATATCAGTTTGTCACAATAATAATACTTCTGTCATGTCCACGGCTTGGGCATCTAAAGAACTTCTCGATTTTGTTGCCTACATGAGGAATGGTGATGCATCTGCGTTGTCTCAGAAAGAAGTACAGGCTCTTTTGTTCGACTACATAAAGAGGAACAATCTTCGTGATCCCCATCAGAGAAGCGAAATCATCTGTGATTCAAAGCTTGAAAACCTGTTCGGAAAACCACGTGTGCGTCACTTTGAAATGCTCTCGCTTCTTGAATTTCACTTTCTTGCAAAGGATGAGTCCCGGAAAGATGAAATTGAAGGCGGCATTATTGATCCTGTTGTCAGACAAGTTATAGGTGAGAGTAATAGTGACAACCTTCCGATGATTGGTGAGAATTGTAGGCATAAAGTTGACAAGAAGCATGAAGAGAGAGTCAATATAAATCGGGGTAATGAGGGAAAGGATGCATGTGAGAAACTAGAGAACCATGTTGAATCGTCGGGTTCAACCAATAACGATCCCAACAATCGAACTTTTCTGAAATCTGAAGCTTTCTCTGGGCTCAAGTCTGAAACTTCGGTTGCATCTCACTCTACTGGGAGCACACCATCAGCTAATGATAGGGAAGCTGAAAACTTGTGGCATTACCGGGACCCAAGTGGAAAAGTTCAAGGGCCTTTTGTGATTGAGCAGTTACATAAGTGGAACTCAACTGGTATTTTCCCACCTGATATGAGAATATGGAGATTAAATACCGAGGAACGTGACTCTGTACCTTTGGCTGATGTAATAAAAGGCCAGGTCCCATTGCAGAACAATCTCTCTTCATCTCCTCAGGAGGATAAAGGTACCTCTGATAGTTCATCTCATCGCTGTGATGGACCTCCAAGTGGCTGTGCAAATTCTGTTTGGATAGACACTGATGCTCATGCTAATGGTAAGCTTGAAATTGTTAAGGGTAATGGGTCAGTCCCACATTCTTCCAACCACACAACACCGGTCGTTAACAAGGATCCCCAGATTAACAATGATTGTCGTATTGATAATTCCTCAAAATGTTCAGACCCAGACCTACCCAAGGTTTTCAATTCTCATTCAAACCCGCCCCAAGTGCATCCTGTGGAACAGTCATCTCCATTTGCCGAGCAGCCACACGAAACTTCTGTACATCAAGATAGGAGTAACGTGGGACAGACGTGGAACCCTACTCCAAACTATGAAAACATGGTATCTCAGATAACTGGTAGACAGTCTCACGAAAATCAAATTAATGGGGAGTGTTATTTTGGCCAGCCATCTTCAGAAGGACCTCTTCATCGAAATAACTCGGTGAACAATTGGAATTCTGACGAATCTCACCCCCACTACACTTCTATGGCCAATTTGAGTGATTCTTCAGAACAAAAGTTCAGAATCAATCTTCAAGATTTTCCTATGCCAATACCAAAGACTAGCACTGGGATGTTAGAAACTCAGACTATTGAGCAACAAAGGTGGCAGCCACCCGAAGATTCTGTTCAAAATCTAAGCATCCAGAATGTGCGAAGTCTCACACCCAAGTCGATTGATCATGACGAGAAAGATTACTTCCTAATTCAGAAAATGGCAAGTCTAACTGACAATTTTGAGAAGATTCGAGCTACTGAGAATAGGCATTCTCTCTCCCCAAATTGCAGTGGGGTGTTAGAAGCTCAGACCATCAAAGAGCAACAGAGGTGGCAGCCACCACAAGTTTCTGTTCAAAATTTAAGTGTCCAGAATGTGCTAAGTCTAACACCTAAGTCAATTGATCATGATGAGAAAGATTACATTCGGAGTCAGAAAATGGCTGGTCTAACCGACAATTTTCAGAAGATTCGAGCTACTGAGCACAAGAATCCTCTCTCCCCAAATTGCCCTGCTCAAGATTCTGGCGCTAGCTGGAGCAGTGCTTCTAGTCTTGTCCTGGGTGGTGGGAACCATCTTCCTAGAAAAGTCACCGGGCCTTCTGTGGAGGAATGGGATTCAAGTTTTCTGTCTGCATCTTCATTAAGACCTCATGACGTGGCGAATGATCACGTGACCACTCCAACATCTAAATGTGACGAACTTCCCCCTTCGTCCCCACCCAATCCGGTACCTAATGCATCTAGTTGGCTAGCAATGATGACCGAACCTATCGAGTTCAATACTTTAGCAGAGGAATCGGTTTCTGATCTGTTAGCAGAAGTTGATGCAATGGAGTCTAATTCTGACATGGCGTCCCCTAATATGTTGATGGACTACGTCGACGACTTATTCAATGATTCTAGAACTGATTGTTTCACTTCTCTGAGGGGATTGAGCTCCCCATTTGGTCGAGAGGAAAATGATGGTTTGATCTCCTCGGGTAATCTAATGCTACCTCCTCAATCTGACATGAGAGATGAGCAAATTCAAGCACCCAATAATGATGTGCTAGATCCAATGAAGAAGTCTAAAAAGCATTCCTCTACAAGGTCTGTGATGGAAGTGGAAGCGAAGTTGTTTGGGATTCCAGCTAACCAATTTGAATCTGGCCTCGACAGAGACAATCTATCCCCTCCGAAGAAGACTAGGGACTTGGCTGATATAATGAACGCTCCAACAAAGAATGGGAATTTGAACTCACCTGGGTCATCTCGGCGTGAATCGGGTCAAGGGACACCTCGGGTAAGTGGAAGCAAAAACCGAAGCACTTTGGGTGGAATGTCAGGGAGAGAGAGTAGTCGCCAGAAACACGGCGGAGAGAGACTAACGAGCCCACGAGATCAAAATGCTTCGAACTCATTAATGAGCCCTCGGGACCGGAATGTCCCTGGTGGTGCTTCAGGATTCAGCAAAGGGAGGCCATCGTGGAGGTAGGCAGTCGTCGTTTGGCATTTGGCATTGGTGGAGGTGGCGGTGGATGTGGTAGTCACTCCCGTTCTCTCCCAAAAGGGCAATGAGTCTGTAAATTTTATGAAAATGGTTATTGTAGGTAGGGGGTGTTTTGCGAGTATTTGCACCCTTGATTGGGGTTCCTCCCGGAAGTTTAGTGCGTTTAAATTTTAAGTTATTGTACCAACCAATTTTCTTTGTAAAGTAATTACAATTTATATAGTGGTAATATTGACATGTTGTAATGAAACAGAATGTTTATTATAGAGTGAACAATGCATATCTATTTGATGCAGTTTGTAATGGCTTTCGCGTATAACCTTCTTTTTTGTTCAAAGGAACTTTTTGTAAACAGCTCAGTACTTATTGGCACTTGAGATGTTCGTGTATACAATCCTCTTGTGCTTCGTTTTCAACTTCTAGCTATTAGCTTGTGTAGGGGTGGTGACGAGCTTAGTGCTAGATATACTTGAGCTCGAGTTGGACTAAAGTTTAAGTTTAGTTTGAGCTCATACTCGATTTGAGTATATTTTATTTGAGATAATCCTGAGCTCGAAAGAGTAGATTATCTTATAATTGAACTTGATTTCCATTGAAAATGCACGTGATGGTATTTTAGTTGATTGGAGCAATATAACACATGTAAATTATTGTGAGATTTATGTAAAATCTTATTTTTAATGATATTTGCCATCCAATAATTTTGTTTTTAGAATATAAAATTTTAAGGATTTTTAATTAATTACGGTCAAATTACACATAAAATTGAATTTCATGTTAAATTCGTTCGTGAATGACGAGTTTATTCAATATAGCAAAGATCACAGTGGTAAACTGAATTTATCAGATATCTCAAGAAGGCAAAAGTGTAATTAATCCAAACAAAAATGAAAGGAAAGAACCCAAAATAGCAAAAAAAGTTAAAAGAAAAGTAATAATTGGAAAAAATAAATAAATAACTCCTGCAAACATACAGATTTCGTAAGCCATTTTTTACCCTCTCCAATAATAAACCCATTGGAATGGCGATGACAGCGCTGGAACCCAATCGTTGAACCGATACAAACAGTTGCGAGAGAGAGAGAGAGAGAGAGAGAGAGAGATGGAGGAAGCGAGGAGAGAGAACGGGGCAGTGAATGAAACCCCAAATACAAATAACAAAAGCAGCAATTCTCAAACCCTAGATAATCAGAAGAGGGCTAAATCGTGCAAGGGCTGCCTTTACTATTCATCTACCCTTAAATCCAATTCCCGTAACCCTCTCTGCGTCGGCATCACCCGTTCCCTTCCCCAAGGTCTCTTTCTCCGGATCATCTGTTTACAATTTCTAAATTTTAATCCCTAATATATTAAACTGTAAAATAGATGATAATGTATGAAGAATGGCTAGTTCTTGGGGATTATTGTTGCAAATCCGAAAAAAAAAAAGGGGATTGAAAGTATTAGATATACTGGTGTCAGGGTTTGCTAAAATCTGATCTCTAAAATTTAAGATAGGGGCCCATTTCGGAGTACTGCGCGAGTGCCCTCACTGTTCAATACGCAGGATTTGTTGTTTCAGCTAGCTGTTTGATTGATTTTTCAGTAAATTATTTGCTTTGTATGAAAAGCTGTTTTGGGAATTTAAAATTTAGGTTTTTTGCAGTGGTTAGGGGACCCTTTAGCTGTTTAATTGTCTTTCATCCTGTATTGATTGCTTTTGGATGTAAATTTTTCACTTAGTGCGAAAAACTGTTAATCGCTATTAGAAAGTTGATCCTTTTTCTATCAATTACTGAAGTTTGTAGAGAAAAAATGTCTGCCTTGAGGTTCTTACCTTTGAGATGTTTGATTGTTTTTCATTCTCAATTAATTGTGTTGGTATAGCCAGTTCCCTTCCCCAATGTCTCCCTCTCCCATTCTACAATTTGATCATTTCTCAATGCTTCGGCTTTGTTGTTTAGGTTAGCTACGGTATTAATTTTTCATTAAATTATTTGCCTGGTGCGCAAAACTGTTTTGGATGATTAGTTTACAGTTTGGCTGTTTAATTGTATTTTATCCTCAATTCATTGTTTTTTTTTTATTCTTCGCTTAGTGCAAAAAAGGGTTTTGGGTGTAAGAAAATTCAGTCTGTTTCTATAAATCAGTGAAGTTTTTAGGGCAGTAATGTCCGCCATTATTACAATTTTTGTAATCCTCTCTGCATTGGCATTGCTGGTTCCCTTCCCTGTGGTCTCTCTCCCCCTCTTTATAGTTTTATCATTGTTCATTGCATCGGCTTTGTGGCTTAAGTTAGCTGTTGGATTGACTTTTCAGGAAATTATTTGATTTGTGCAAAAAGTTGTTCTGGGTATTTAAAATTTAGGCCTTTTCTTTAGGTTTTTGATTGTTTCTTGTCCTCTATTGATTGTTTTTTGATGTAAATTCTTCGCTTAGTGGAAAACGGTTTCGCGTATTGGTAAATTTAGTCCTTTTCAATGATTCAATCATTAGTGAAGTTTGTAGTGCAAAAAGTTCCGGCTTTAGGTGCATACCCTTTAGTTGTTTGATTGCTTTTTCAGTAAATTATTTGCTTGGTGATGAAAAATGTTTTGGATATTCAAAATTGAGACTCTTTCTAGCGATTAGTGAACCCTTTGCTATTTGGTTGTTTTTCATCCGTTGTTAGTTGCTTGTTTATGTGAAATCTTTGCTTAGTGCAAAAAATGTTTTTGTGTATTGGAAAATTTTGATCATCTTTGTCAATTAATGAACTTTGTAAATTAAAAAATTTCTCTATTGATTGCCTTTTCAAGTAAATTATTTACTTAATGCTGCTTCGGGTAATCAAAATCAAGACTTTTTTTTTTTTTTTTT
>MKEJ01102069.1:0-16092 GCA_001753735.1 Embelia ribes | reverse complement strand
CTACCTCCTAATCAACACCCAAAATCCCCTTACCAAGTTTCTTTACCTACTAATGAAGTGTCGCTACCTCCAAATGAAACACCGTTACCTCCTAATGAAATGACGTTACCGCCTAACCAAGAGCCGCTACCTCCTAATCAATTGCCATTAACTCCTATCCAGGCGCCACTACCTCTTAACCAAGAGCCACTGCATCCTAACCAAGTTTTGTTTCCTATTACCGAAATGCCACCATCTACTTTCCCAGTCCGATTATCTCCCAACCAAATGCCATTATCTCCTAATCAAATACCACCATCACCTAACCAAATGCCTTTACCTCCTAACCAAATCCTCTTACCTCCTAATGAAGTGCCATTATATCCGAACCAAATATCCTTACCTCCAGACCTAGCTCCATCATCTCCTGACCAAAAACCCTCACCTCCTAACAAAGTGCCGTTGCCTCCTAGCCAAGCGCCATTATATCCAAACCAAGAGTCATTACCCACTAACCAAGTGTTTTTATCTCCTAACCAAATGTTATTATCCCCTGACGAAATTCCATTACCTCTTAACCAAATGCCTTGACCTTCTAGCCAAGCGCCATTATCTACGAACCAATTGCCATTAACTCCTAACCTGGTGCCATTACCCTATAACCAAGAGCCATTAGCTCCTAAACTAGTGCCAATGGCTCCCAACCAAATGCCATTACCTCCTAACATAGCACCATTATCATCTTCTGACCGAGTGCCATTCCCGACCAAGAAAGCATATTTCCACAAATATCAAATGGCAACGAGACGAAAGTGAAATTTAACTCTGCAAATTCACCCCAAACGTTGAATAACATGAGCTGATCCCTGATCAATGAAACTGCAACAAACCTGTTTATATACAAATAAGAAACTGATGGAAGACAAAAAAAATCATTGTGAGCATTTAGTTTTCCAATTGATGAAATGGAAAGGAGAATGGTGATAGTTTTATTTCTTTTCCAGCTCTTGATTTTTAGGTTTGGGTTTTCTACAATTCCGGATGGGCAAGTTTGCAGTTGTAATGTGTAGTAAATGTTTAATTTTCTGAATATATAAAGTTTGGTTCTTTGTACTGATTTTCATCGTCTCAACTTCGAAAGCACAAAGATACACAAACACTGCAATTAGACAATACAACAAAAAATTGTGTAAGCCATTAAGGAAAGGAAGGCCTTAGTTTAAAATCAGACAAATTCATTTGGTACTGCTTAGTTCTGGATGGTTCCCCTTTTTAATTTCTTGTGTACTAGGAACATCGCCATTTTTGCGCAAAAAAGATACATACCAAAATAATAAGCAATTCCAAATGGACACTGTATCTATGGTATGCCATATTCATCACCTGAATTTAAACTTGACAAAAACAAGGAGAATGGTTACGTAAAGTGAAGAACAAGACTATGGTAATAAAGAAAGTGATCCCTCAAGCCTTTTCCATTCGGTCATTCAATATGATTCGGTAGAACTACAACATGAGTAGCCACTTGACCAAAATGCAAAAACATGCTATCCACTATGCTACCCAGAAATTACATGGGATACAAAGAAAAAAAAATTATCGGTCACATAAGATATCACAACAATAACACTATATACGGTTAGTGACTGCTAAATATAATTTCTACAGGCTACAAGGAAAAAATAAAATATTAACCGTGTAGTGCTTCATTATGGACAATTGATAAAAACTTGTCCCATTGTCAATCCTCCTTCAAGAAGTTCTGAGGTTTACTGCTCGCAAATGCCAACCATACAATTGTACCAGTAAGGTAGAAGAAGATTGATGGTGCAAATAAAGATATCTGCACATAACATCTTCATATCAAGTTATTGTGGCACGATTTTTGGAGTATAGACAAAGGACACGATGCTCATTAGAGATGAATATATAAATTTTAGAAAATGAAGGTTATGAACCATCGGAAGGGAGAAAATCACAAAAATGGGAATTCTCAATGGTTCTTGCTTGAGAGGATGTAGATGGAACCATTCAACCAGATGATGTCCAGGGTGAAATATTTCGCTTTTAAGTATGTGCTTTAGGCAAAGGGGTCTCTTTCCTCCTCCTTGTTTATAATCGTTACGTATACGCTTCGACTCAATAGTTGAATGATAGATACATGAGGTCTTCTCTTAGCGGTTTCTCAATTCGCAGTAGAGAGGAAGACTTTCAAAATTTTCTTGTTGAGAGCACCGTTTGATTGATAGGTGTAAATTGTAAGAGTGTTATATTTTCCTGATATAGAGGTTCCCTAGACTCACACATCATTGATTTCTCACTATATTACATATCCCCATATTTCAAGTTTTTCGACATGCTCAACTCATTTTGTCTCATTTTCATCGGTTTATTCACAGTGAAAGCATAAATGAATTTCTAATTCCAAGAAAGGCAGATGAAGAATGGAACTTACACTCCACGAATGAGTCAAATCAAGAAGATAACCGGTCAGAGCAACACCAACAATTCCAGGAACAGCTCCAGTGGTGTTGGTAATTCCCTGAGAAGAAATTTTGAGGAGAAAATAACTAAAAATGATAGTATGATTCTCAATGAAGCTGTAATGGGTTACTCCAGAAAGTATTAAGTATTAAAAACTAAAAAAGGAAAATGGTCCAGTAATTTCTTCCAAGATAAGAAATTAATGAAAAGGTAATAGATTCTAAGGAATGTACCTACATGTGTTTTTCCTCAACTATTTTGTTTTCGTTTATTGGGTTGGGCTTTTCAGATAAAGTACATGATCTAACTTAGAATGCTCTAATAGTGAATACCTCAAGTAGATTTCCTTAGCCTTGAATATAGTTGATGGAATTGCAAAACGATAAATTCAGTTTTGATTTGAAAAAGAAAAAGAAGAAAAAGATTTGAAAAAGACTAAAAGATTTCATCGAAATAACAAAGGGGACTACTACCCCCAAATCATGCTTTCACACTTTCTCGATTTGGATTGGAGGATGCAACAAGAAATCAATATGACCATCCACAAAGCACAAGATTCTACACCTAATTCTTAGTCATGTACAAGATGAATAATTTAAAGACTTACCAAAAGTATGCTTGCATATTCAGGTGAAATATCTTGATGTGTACAATACAAACCTGCATTATATAGTTATGAAATTTACGGTGCTCAAAAATAGAGGAGATGAGATAAGAATTTGGTATAACTTCAGAGTACACTTGACATAAGCAAATTTGTTAAGTACCTGACAAGGCAAAGCTTGAAAGTGCTAAGCCACCAGTTAGGATAACCACAATTTCCCATGGTGGCAATCCTATATCCAAAGAAGAGAGAATCATGCAAGTCGCAGGAGACAAAAATGCTATGGTTTGACATAGTTTCCGCACCTTCAAGAACACAAATTGGATCATGAACGTTATGCTCTTTGCGGGTAAGAGGGGATGTGATATCATGAGCATTGGATATTTCATGAGTTAAAGATTACCACTAGCAAAATCTTATCAAAGAAGGGAAGATTAAAAAAAAACACCATTTGCATTGCATCTAATTGTTTACAACTGGATTGAATTATATCTCAATTTAGACATGAACAATGAAATTTGGATGTGCTTGACTTGAACTGCGTAAGTTTCAGCATATACGTCTTCAACTAGAAGCCAAAGTTTTGAAATTTTATGGTACTTGTATGTAGCATTGATTCAAGATTTCATGCAAGAAAAGTCCTCTAGTAGCGGAGTACTTTACCATGCAAAAATAGATAATTCTCTCCATTACATTCGTGAGGTTAACTTTGAAACGTGCCTGAAAATGACTTTTAATAAGCTACACATCCTATTAAATAACAAGGATCTATGGAGAACTTTTCAAGTTTCTCAATGACGGGAAAATAATGAGGGAGATTTTCATACCGTAGTGGCTTCAACTCCATTAGAAATTAAATTGTCGGCCAATTGTGCTGCAATACTAGTAACAAATATAGAAGCCAATGGAGGTAGCACGGAAACCTAAAAAATAGTATTTGAGAAAAAAAATTAGCAGAAAAAGAAAATGACTTGATAACTTGACTTCATTTTGTACATTTCTTTAAACAACAGAAATAAATTCACTGAACAATTTTCCGCATTGAACCATAGGTACCAAGAAACCAAAGATACGTTTATTTATTGATTTTCAAAAAAAAATTCTGAATTAAAAAATAAGAAATAATTTTGAATTTTGTCCCAACAAGTATTTTATTTTTAAGATTTTCTTCAACTCAGCTTAGACACAAACAAGTAACTCTCTGTTGGTTCTGAAAGAAAAGTTTCCAAAAAGAATTTCTCTGAGTTCCATTTTTTGAAGACCTCTAATAGTGCCAATAAAGCATAACAAAAAATGAAAGAAAAAATTAAGAATACAACGAAACAGACCCAACGAAAAAAGATTCATTTGAGTTTGACGTGAAATTTGATTCTATTTCTGTATTCTCTCTAGATTCCAAAGATGTGTTAAGGACCAGACAGCAGAAGAAATTGAAAACCTACCCATGCAGCTTCGGTGAGATTAAGGCCCAGTTCCTCACTGCAGAAAAAATGAAAAATATGCATTCGAGTTAATATTAACCACAAAAATAAAACAAGGGTCCCCAGGCATTAACTTGAAATCCAAGACCAATGTTGTGAAAGAACAACCTTAGAAAACCAAATTAAATGTAGGATCAAGCTAAAGTACCATGTACAAGGAAAGAAAAACTGTCCGACCACAACGACCAAATGGATTATCTCGAAGATAGACCAGCTTGTTAGATTCATGAGGGGTGAAATTTTGCCAAAAATGGTAGGTGCAATCACTTAATTTCCTAACTGCACTCCAAGCTTGTCTAGAAGAAAAAATAATAATTAATCATTTTGAAATGTAAAGTACCTGAAAAAAGTGGGTAGCCAGGAGAGACAATTATAGTGACCCCAACTACCACAGAAATGAGCATATATCATCGCCCACACAGCCTTGCTTTTAAAGAAAGCTTTCCAAGGCACATCCTACGATCAACAATACCATTTCAGTCAAGTAAAGGATAATAAAAAAAAACACATGCACTTAAAGGATGAAAAATAAAATTATGAGGGAATATAAAGTACATGCAGCAAAAAAATAAATAAATAGAACTTGGAAAATAAATCCACCATGCCAAATGCCAGAAATTCCAACAGGGTCCCCTGCCCCCACCAAAATTATCCACAAGATCCAGGGAAGTGAAAAGTTAACGTGAGGGAGAAAGAAAGGGATTTTGTCACTAAAAAAATTTAAAGCACCAGATATGCAAAATCAAGGCGAGGGAGGGTTATTTCTAGCACCCTAAGGCCTAAAGTTTGAGGGTAGTGTGGGTACTTGTGCACTAACCAAAGAAAAAGCTGCTGCATACCTCTAGTGAACCGCTTAACTCTTTCAGTGAAGCGTTCCAAGATTTCTTCTCAGACAAAGAATTAATGGCTGTTAAAGAAAAGACCACCAATCAAAAACAGTTCAGCAGCCAAGGGATTGTTTGTTGAAGAAATCATCATACAAGAAATCTAACACGGTATAAAGCTACATGAAAATTCAAGTGTAATCATCAGTCATAAGTCATAAATTTACTTATGCACAGCTCATGTTCCATAGGAAAACATATGATTAGCCCAACTGAAGAAAGAAGACAAGAAATGGAGAAAAGAAGATATAGCTTACATGGAACAGTTGCCGCACTTTCTCCTTCCAGGAATTGAAATCCTGAAAACCTTGATAGTTCAGAAGCAATGACATCAGTAAAACAAAAATACACATCTTATCAAAAATTAAATTGGGGTGATGTGAATTAATTATGTCATCCGAATAGAAGTAAATCGAGTGCTACAAAAACAAGAAACATCGATCTTGATAACCATGAAAGACAGAATCTTCTTTTTCTAGAAAAACATATCATTAAGTATTAGGCACTACCACCTGAGGAGAATTTAATATACAAAAGACTAGATATAAATCAAGATGACAGGAGGTACACTTCAAAGAATCAAAACACCTTAGTTTAACATGATAAACAGCTGTACTAAAAGTTACTCACCAGGCTATCCCCAAAAGGCCAAACAAATAGAATACAGACCCCCATCCAAAATTTTGTATGAGCGAAGGAGCCAAAAGAAGCCTGCATTATTTATGGATATCAGAAGCTGCATGCTTGTAATCAGATAGCACTACACAGCAATATTCTGCGTTAATCACAGTCCTTCACAGAAAAAGAACAATAAATTGGTTTGGGGGGTGCAAATCCAAATTTAGAAGTTAAGTACTAGACTCGCTTTCTTTTAAATGTGCACATACCCAGCAACACTTCCAACACTTAAACCACCAAAAACAAATGATACTGCTCTTGACCGCTCTTCCAATGGTATTGACCTGCAAGTGTGGAAAAAGTGCATGATTTAAATACAAATGGTTGCAACTAATACTGAGAAGAGATAATAGCAGCAGAGAAATCCATCTCAAGAAAATTTTGGGAGCATATTACTATAGTCATTGTTCTCAACATTTGTCTGTTAAACTGTATGTCAGACTAAGATTAAACATAAAGTAATACAGCAGGCCTGTTATGGTGGTTCAAAGTAGCTAGACTTAGTCATCCAAATGTTTCTAATCAGTAATTACGCAGCCCACAACGTATCAGACAGGCAACCTAGGATAATTAGTAAAGATTGTCATCCACAAGGAATTAGACTTATGCCAGAGACTCCAGCTAACTCTCTCTCTCTCTCCCCTCCCCTTTCACCATAATTATTTTTCATCATATAGTCATCCTCACTTTCAGCTGATAAATCCATACCATCAAATAGGACACGTCTTTCTTCAAAATTTAGCAATAAGTTAATACAGTCTCCTCCTCCCTTTGCATGGCCTTTACACCATGATGACTCTTCCAAATAATAGCAACAAATATTCTGATTGAAGTTAATAATATCATCTGCCAAGAAACTGTAATTTGTAATAGTAGATTTTCTATTTTTCACAAGATATCTACCTTAACACTCAAATCTGAGCTCATTTAACTTTATTGCTATGTTGTTTCTCAAAAGGACTCATGAAGCCATAAAGCATGATCAGTCGCATTGTTCTAAGAATTCTCTCTTTTATCCCTGTAAATAATTATACAAGATTTAGATGAAACTCCATTTTATTTAAGTCAACAAACGTGTCACTTTCGGAGCAACATCAACAGCAACTAACTTACCAATCAAAAAGAAAAACTTAAATCAACGTCCTCCTTTACATCATAGAATTTATGTGACGACCTGCTTCCTTGTAATGAAATTAACATCTCATATATTTAAATCTACTCAAAGTTATTGATCAAAACTGCTTTTCTAAGGCTTTCTTCCAAAGTTCTATCAAAGCCCTATTCCTTGCATTAGTGACAGTGCAACCTAAAGACGAAGTTAATATTTCCTCCCAGTGAGACCAATTGCAAATACCTCATCTTTTGCTCCGTCTCCGTCTTTTTGAAAGATCTCTGTTATTCATTTTCTCCCGTGCGAGGGTCCGGTTCAAAAGGTGTTGTTCATTACTTTTTATTGTGTTTCTGTCCTTGCAATAAAGAGTAATTAGCATCGGTGCATCCGAAAGATGAAGTTACTATAGTCTAACTTCATTGTGTTTCTTTCTTTGCAATATAGAGAACTATCTCTATTGTGACGCACCGATGACATTTTGATCCTCGGTTAAAGACCTAACGTCAATAACAACCCAATCAAATAGAGCATAAGAGAGACCATATCAAATTCAATAGTCTTTGAATGACATGCCTCTAAAGTACTTTTCAATGTCAAACATGCCTGGCAATCAGATCAGTTGCTGCAGATGGGGAAACACCTTCACCAATTCCAACCTGCATTCGTAACAAAAGAATAACAGCTGAATGAGTTGGCTATAAAGTTGAAGCGGTATAAAACTTTCCATCACAAAAAAGTAAAAGCAACCGATCGAAGAATTATACAGACCAGCAAAAGAGTAAATAAGAACGATTTAAAACAACTTACTAATATCCTAGACAAAATCAATCCAGGCATACATCCAGCAAGAACAGGAACAAGTGCTGTGGCTAGAGACCAAGTCAAGACTCCAATCTCAAGCGTTCTCCTGCATCACAAGAAAGTTTGCACTTGCATGTCAGCATGAACAGTAAGCATTAGAACCACATGCTTAACGAACAAAATAATATTGTTAATGGAATCAAAAGACCCTAAGTTCCGTAATTTAGTTTTGGGTGCTTTTACTTTACAACTCATATTCAAAAATTAGATTTTTAATGTTTACAAGGATAAAGATTACTAACGGTACTTTTTAATTGGAAATTGAGCACTAATAAGCTGCACAACTAAATGCAGCTTGCCAAATTCTAAGATGAAATCACTTGGGGCCCTTGTGGCACTGCCTAATTTTAAGTCATTTGGATTTCAAGCTATAAAAAGGTAAAAACATACTACAAATAGATAATAAATAACTAAGACCTTGAAGAACTGACCTTCCACCAAATATCCTTGCAAGCCAACCCCCAGGCAACTGACTTAATGCATAACCCCAGAAGAAAGATGATTGCACTAATCCAGCCACAGAGGAGTTCCATCCAAACTGGTGCGACATCGGGATTATTGCAACACTCAAATTGACCTATCAATAGTTTTTTCAAAGAAATAAAACTCAATCAAAAATACAAATTAATAATCAATACACAAGAAATATGGACAAATAACCAGAAATATTACATTCTCATATATTTGGAAGTAAGGTTGTCCAAGACGCATTTTTGTGAACTTTAATCCATCAGAACTCAGAAGTAAATCTACTTTTTCTAATAATATTGGGCACAGTATAACCAATTTTATCACTTAGTCCCAGTCTGGTAGGGCTTATTACTTGCTGCTTTTGTCTTCTATTTTTTAAGCAGTTGGCATTTACTAATATCTTTTAGTCCCAGTTCCGTAGGGCATATTACTTGCTGCTTTTGTCTTTAATTTTTTAAGCAGTCGGCATAGTAGTGTTTGGTAGAAATAAAAGTAGGCCGTATCTAACATGTGCTTATGCTTTGGGGAGGTGTTTCTAAAGCCGATTATGCTTCTCATATTGTGTTTTACAATTATACGGTTATACCCCAATTTGAAATAAAAATAAATCCATAAGACATAATTACTATTTAATTTATGTTTAAAGTCTAGTTTAGATCTTTTCTAATAAATACAAGTACTTTACAAAAAAAATGGTACTGCTTGTACAAGAAGCAAAGTTCAATCACAATCACACATTCTGATCGATACAATCATTTGTTTCTCATGACCCCATTGAACCGAATTCTTAAACCTGTCCAATCCCCATTTGTTTTACTCTTATGCTCCGGACTGTGCTATAGAGTAATATTCCTTTCATATTATTTCAGCCCAAACTTTGAACTAATCTACTCCGAGAGGAGGGGTTGTTTCTAATTAGTCCAGAATTCAATCTCATATGCTTCAGACAACATATTTGCACAATAATTCAATAAATCCTTAATTCTCGTGGAAGCAAATGGTTTCAGCCTGAAGGTACTGATAAGCCAGCCGTTCAATCTCCTCTATTTACAGCAAGCATATTTGCATGACTACTTTAATTATTACAAAATTAATCTCGGGACTGAGAGTCTGCATGCAATGACCATCCAGAGTTTGACAACTTAAATACAATGGAAACAAATGCTTTCGCCCTTAGGTTACTGAAAATCTCATGATGGAAAGATAACATAAAACTATGTCAGAATTGGAAAACTCGTTTCCATTGGAAACCATTTGCTACGCGGATTATTCTTCATTTTGGAAACTTGTAATGGAAAACTTGCTTCCAAAAAGTTCACTTACTATTAGTAAACTCGCAAAATAAAAAATGAAATAAGTTTCATCACTTCTCCTTCAATACTACTGCAATATAAAATTTTGCTAAAGTTTTTTTTTAAAACTATATACAAGTTTTATAACTATATACTATATTTAGTATAGCTCATTAATTTAACTAGTCATATTTATTCAATTATTTACAGCATTGTCCCTTCCCATTTTCCTATACTTTTAAGGCTGCATTTTCATTTGTTGTTTCCCGTCCCGTACTCGTCTCTATTTTCTAGACTAATACTCACATGAAAACATGACCCATGAGTTAGCTAAGAGAGGGGTATATTCATAATTTTGAAAAAGTCCACCCCGTATCTCATTTCTTAGTGTGAACCTAATTTTTTCCATTTTTAGCACCCAAAATAAAAATTTAGACTTGTATATATCTTATCCTATTCTTGGTTCCGCACCTTATGAAAACACGCATTGACAATAAAATCTCCCAAGGCACACAAACTGTTAAAACTTTCCACATTGAATAAATAAAATAAAACCTAATGCCATATAATGTGCTCCTCTCCTTACTATTAACAGGTCCTTTCCGTAGTAAAGGATGTACTATTATTTAACACAAACTGCACGATGAAATGCTTGAAAGACAATCACACACATCAATAATCTAACAGCACTCACATCAGTGTTCCTGAATTGTTGCAGTAGATTTTTCAATGGAAAAATTTACTAGTCGTAATTTCTCTAAATTAATTTTTTTCCGAGCAAATTATTAACAAAAATATTTTTTTTTATATTTTAGTATAATCTATATAGTTACTTCAATAATTTTTAGCAAACTTTATTGAAAGAATGCCGTGGGCGATTTCCAAAATGTGGATTTCTAGTACGAGAAACAAGTTTCTAAAAAGTGAAATATAGAAATTTAATGAACAATGAGCCCCGTGGTATCGTTTTCTTATTTGCGTTATAAAATTTTGGTTTCGGGCTTATTTTCCTATCTGGGTTTGTGCTTCCTAAGAAAATTAGGTAATTGATCTTAATCACCGTAACATAGATTTACTGTTTTTTTAGTACTTGTAATGTTTCATTAGCTATCACTAATCTAATTCCGTATACAACCATGTGATCTGTTCATTTCCAATCATTGTGTGTATTAATTACTAAAAAGAAAATTACTTTGGCGAGTGGGACGGCTCGGCTTTGTAGTATTCTCATGTCGATTGTTGTTTTTAGAGTTTCAGTACTGGTAAGCCCAATATCAGTCAATCTGTAATAACGAGTCATTGAATTTGGAGACAAAGATCGTGTGGTATCTTTTTCTGGTTTGTGTTTTTGAAAATTGCTTTTAGGTTCTTCCTATCTGGGATTATATACTAAGAAAATTGGATTAGGTAAAAGTAGTTGCCGAATTCGGAAGCAGAAGCGAAAATCGTTAGGGGAAATGGAAGCTGTAAATGCAGTAAAAAAATATAGGGGAAACGGGGAAATGATTGTAAAACTTCTTGGATACGATTGTTAAACGTGTGGTAAATGTAGAGAAAACATATGTGTATTTGATACTTTTTATAAACATATTGTTCATAATTTAAAAGAATATACATAAAAAAAGCTTTATTTTAGCATAAAAGTACGAAAAATACTATATTTCACTATATTTTTATTGATTTTTATTTAACTTTGTATGAACATGTATTCGTCAAATTTCCTATAAGTTTCGTACTAATATCCATAATGTCTTCTAGTCGTTTCGCCTTGGTATCGCAAACGCATTTTCCCATCGGAAATGGGCGTTTCCAGTAAGTATGGGTATAACAATCAGTAGGTAATTGATCTTAACAACCATCGCACTGATTTTCTTGTTTATCAGTACCATACGGAACCATGTGATCTGTTCGCATCTACTCATTAGTATTAAGTACCAAAAAAGAAGTATTTGGGTGGGTCATTGACACAATAATTCAATACATCCACTCACTTGAAATCGGTTGTTTTCATCTTTTGCAGATACATTATGGCTATAAAGTTGAACCCAGGTGATAGTAGGACGAGGAGTTCTGTATCTATATTCATAGTTGTAGGTTTATGTTGTTTCTTTTATTTATTGGGAGCATGGCAAAGAAGCGGGTTTGGAAAGGGAGACAGTATTGCCCAGGCTATGGCCAAAAGTGGAGCAGAATGCAATATCCTTTCTAATCTGAATTTTGAGACCCATCATGCTGGCGAAGCAGTCGATGATTCCGGATCAAAAGTTGTATTTGAACCTTGTGATTCCCATTATACCGATTATACACCATGTCAGGACCAAGCCCGTGCCATGACCAAACCGAGGGAGAACATGATTTACCGAGAGCGCCATTGTCCTCCAGAAAATGAGAAGCTACATTGCCTTATCCCCGCACCAAAAGGCTATGTAACTCCATTTTCGTGGCCAAAGAGCCGTGATTATGTTCCGTATGCCAATGCACCGTATAAGAGCTTAACTACTGAGAAGGCTATACAGAATTGGATACAATACGAGGGCGATGTCTTTAGGTTCCCTGGTGGAGGAACACAGTTTCCTCAGGGTGCAGATGCATACATCGACCAGCTCTCTTCTGTGATACCAATTAAGGATGGGACTGTGAGAACAGCATTGGACACTGGTTGTGGGGTAGGTAGAATGATGCTTACAGTTTACTTGCTTCCTATTTATCTTTTGATCAACGTTATGCAAACCAAACTTATTTTGTGAAAACATGCTGTTTCAAATCTATGTTGGTATAATTAATGTTGGCAGTGGTTTGAGGGACACATGGTTAGACTCACTCTTTGACACATATCATCCAAAGCACTAGATCCACATTAACTCAATAGTTGGATTGATTTTAATCACTTAACCCATTGGATCAAAGAGGATATGAAGCTCTAGATCTTACGTGTCAAAAAGTGTGTCAAACATTGTCCAATGAAACGCTCGTAATAATGTTATAGCCACCATTAACAGGCTGGCACATCCATTTTTTCTGGAAGTAAAAGAAAAGGGAGTATTGCATACCGATGATGGGCTTGCACTACTCGCTTTTCTTTTATTTCTGAAAAACTGATATGGCAGTCTCTTATTGGAATGCATGACATTGATTATATCAACATAGATTTTTACTTGTTTAAAAAATATATATATACATACCAACATAAAATTAAAACAGTAGACAATTTTCCGCTATTCTTTATTTCAATATCATTTTCTTTCATCTACTTTGTGTTTGATAGAGTTCTTCTTTGTCTAGGACCTCTAGATTTTATCATGTGTAATTTGTTGTGCAATACAGGTTGCCAGTTGGGGTGCCTACCTTTGGAAGAGAAATGTCATAGCTATGTCTTTTGCACCAAGAGACTCACATGAAGCACAGGTCCAGTTTGCTCTTGAAAGGGGGGTGCCTGCTGTTATCGGTGTGTTTGGGACAGTGAAATTGCCATATCCCTCTGCAGCTTTTGACATGGCTCACTGCTCTCGTTGTTTAATTCCATGGGGATCTAGTGGTGAGTATTATAGGACGAATTAATTTAGTAAAATTGTTGACAAGCAAAAAACTACAATATCTTACAAAAATTGACATGAGAATACTACGTTAGTTATTCACCACTTTTTCTCCGAGTCAAATGCAGCAGTGAAACACCAGCTTTTGTATGAAAATATGTATAGAGCTTTTTGTTTCTGTAGCATTACCCTACGTACGGAGCTTGAACAGAAGATTGCCTTTCGTGTTATCAACTTATAATCCAACTATAATCTCTCATCATTTAAATCTTAAACCCAGAGCAAAATTAACAGGACAAAGAACAAAGATCCTACCTGTTTCTGGCTATTATTATTATAAATGATGACATTTGTTATTGATAGCAGTGATGTGATTTTTTGTACTGAATTATTTTTTGTCAGATGGAATGTACATGATGGAAGTCGATAGGGTTCTTAGACCTGGTGGCTACTGGGTGCTCTCCGGTCCACCCATCAACTGGAAAGCTAACTACCAATCATGGCAGCGTCCAAAGGAGGAACTCGAAGAGGAACAAAGGAAGATTGAGGAGGTTGCCAAACTCCTCTGCTGGGAGAAAAAGTCCGAGAAAGGTGAGATTGCTGTGTGGCAGAAGAGGCTGGATGCTGAATCTTGTCGTCGAGATGAATCTCAGGCCACATTTTGTGATACATCTGATCCAGATGATGTCTGGTATGTTGCAGTGGTTTGATTTTATTTTTATATTCTACGTATGTCACAAGTGTCATCTTGACCTTGCTGTTGGACAAATTGTTACACAGTAACAACATAAGTGATTAACTTTAAGGGGGGTGAGAGAGCCTTGGCAGCCTTTTCTTATTTATTCTTTATACGATGATACATATGTTCTCTTGCTTCAATAATTGCCAGAGAATGATATTTGGATTAGGAATGACAAGAGGAGAAAGGAAAGGAGGGAAGCCAAAATTGGGCACGTAATAGGGAGGACTTAAACTTCCCTTCTGGTTTACCTCTCAATTACTTTTCTCCGCTTTATAGGAATTTCACTTGGCCCCGTCATGAAATAGGAAAAATTTAGGGAATCAGAAGCTTTGTGAAACTTATTTCCAAAAGCTGTATGCTGTATTTTGCAACTTATTTATTTAATTTGGGTGCTAAATGATTATGCTTGCATTGCTTTTATCATAATCTTCACACTCCAGCAGCGCTTTTGTGCTTCCGCAGAGGTTTCCCGGTGTGACTTTTTTTGGAACGTAGACTTGTGGAATTTTAATGAAATCTATATTACATTTGGGCAAACTTTATACTTATCTTTTCCGCTGACTGAGGTGCTATGCATGAAGAATGTTGTGTGCCTGATTGTTCTTTTCTCTTTTTTTTTTTTTCCAAAATATAAGTAAAATAAATAATAATATAAGTGTTGCAAAGGGCGGTGTCTCATCTTAACCATAAACTTAAGCAAACCATTGGCAAAAATAAACTGCAACTACAAAATTAAATTGATTATGTAGTAGTAAAATAATGTTGACCTCTCCCAAAGGAATTATGTATTAAAAATGTAAGCATGGAAATTAATGTTGAAGTTTATAGGCAATTCAAATTTATTTTGTAATAAAAATATAAAAATGCGGTTATTATTAAAATTCATATAGTAGCTTTTGGGCTGGAGCAATAATAATGCACAGAATTTCAGTTATATATAGTTATCTTGTGAGGTTCTTTCTTTAGGCCTTTATGTAGGTTGTGTTCTCAGTGCTACCAGCTGGTAATAATGAAAAAAATGTCTGCAGTGTAGATAAATCTTTTTCTATTTAAAAAAAAATAGTACATAATTAACCGGCTCAATGGTGCAATAATGTTGCCACAAAATCATTATTATCAAGAAAATAGAAAGGATAATTTTAGGTGTCCTGCGAATGACCTTCAAAATGTTGTCATGAAAATCACAATAACGTTGTCATACCATGTATTTTTACATTGGTTTTTGCTTGGGATTAATTTTTTTAACATCACGGACTCATATATTCCATGCAAAAATACAGGACATTGGTACATACACAAATATGAAGCCCAAATCATATGCATCCAAAATTTATTATGAATGAAAATCTGTATGCCTATATATTCTCTATTAGCAATACACCAAACTTTGTTAATAAAACTTGTTATGTACTCACTAAAAGTTGATTAATTTACAGAATCATGCAGATCATGGTTGGTAAATAATAATGCACTCACTGAGTAATTAAATATAAGCAGATATGGGGTGGCATAAGATAAATATGTATCTACATATTATATATTCCGTACTTGGTTGGTATATGTGGTTCTCAAGGAAGAGACTAATAATAAATTCCAAAAAAAGGAAAAGGCTAATAATAAGACGTGGCCAGCTTAACGCATATTTGCTGGTTCAAGGTTGGAAAGTCACTTTCCACTTCCTAACTTTGTAATTACTTAATTGTCTAACGAGTTAAGCTATTTGTTTAAGGTTCTTCCTTTTTAGAGTGCACTCTAAAAAGACATGGCCAAACATGATTTTATTTCATTTCACTTATTGGACAATTATACCCTCCACCTAGGAGCGAGCATTCGGATATACCGGATCCGAATTAAAAAAAAATTAAGATTCCCGAACTCGAATTATCTTAACCTAAAATTCCCGAACCTGAATTAGAAACAAAAAACCTGGACTCAAACTAATCCGAAATAAAATAAAATTCGAACCCAAATT
>MKEJ01102063.1:0-13147 GCA_001753735.1 Embelia ribes | reverse complement strand
GTTTAAATTGTGGTTGTTTCTGGTTTGGGATTATTATTATTGGATTTGTTTGGTTGTATTGGAGTTTGGAGATTGGTAACACACTCGCAACCCCGGGTCTTGGGTGCTTGGGATTCGGGAGCACGACACCTTGGTACATTGGACCATTGTAAATTCTCAAACGTCAAGGATTAGTGGCCTACCAATTGGCCTTACCATCTTAGCTGGCGAATATTCACCCGGTGTTCCATGTTTTAATATGGCAAAAGTACATCCCCGATCCGACACATGTTATCGACTTCTCTGACTAACGATAGAACCAAGCGCATCATTCGAAGTACAACATATATGCATATTGGACCTAGAATAATGTATATTGAGAGGAAGAATAATTCCCTGGTAAAAGTATTATGGAGTCGCAATGGTATTGAAGAGATGACGTGGGAATGTGAAGCTGATGTATAGGCAAGATACCTCAATAGAGCTACCCTTAAATTTCGAGGATGAAATTTTTTTAACTGGTGGATAACTATAACACCCTTGAATTTTGATGTTTTTGGCCTTAGTAGTTGATTGATATCAAAATCAGTTGACTGGCTAAATCAATTGATTAATCTATACAATCAGTCGATTGATTCAAACGGGGCTCGTTTTTAAAAACGTGCCACCTATCTACACAGGTGGCAAATCTGATACAAACAACCCCCAAACAATGTTACACATTTGTAATACACTTCCACACAAAAACAATATAGAGAGATATATGGTTGAGAGAGAATGTGGACATTTAGCCCGAACGAGTTTGAAAGCATGGCGTTTTAGCATTCTAAACGAGCTCTACCACATTTCTATGGCCACAATAGTAGGTAATCCTTTGTCCCTCAAATGAGCTTAGTTTCGGTGTTTTGACAACTATTACACAAGAAAATTTAAGTTTAGTGGAGTTTTGTTCCATCCAAAAAGGGAATCTAGCCGTGCATGTGGAATAAACAACTTTTGTATACATTCATAATTTTTATTTAAGCATTAAAACTAGATTTTTGAAAGATGAAAACATTGATTTGAGTGAAAATAGAACAAATTAGTTGATTGATCTGTTAAATAAATCGATGTGTATATTTTCAGTTGTAAACCCCTTTTCAAGACTTGGGGATGCGCAATCGGACGAAACCACACCTCAATAGCATCAAGTATAAAATGAAAGCAAACTTAAAACTCATAGAACTATGACAAAACTTTCAAGTATGGGTAACTTTTAAGTACGGGTTAGTTATGGGCAGTAGGCCCTACGATATGTAATGCATTAAATTGTATACTATTGGATACTAGTTGTTGTACACATAATCTCCCTTGTCGTTGGAAATTATGTTATGTGGTAGTTGTGAGCATAATGTGTGAAAAAGATGTGATAAACATCGGTGTTAAACTTGAAGTGAAGACTATGAAAACTAATTGGCAAATTAAAACATTAGTAGAAAAGATGTGATGATAATGACCCATGATGTGTGGCGAAGACATGTATATGCATGCATTGTAATATTTGTTGGGAAACACTCCGTGATTGAAGGTAATCCGTTGTGGGTAAAAGATGAACTTTAGGACTGTATCAGTCTATTTGTCATTGACTAAAAAACATTTGGAGCTATATCAGGCTAAACTGTGATTTAAAAACCCTCATGGATTATTGAGTTAAGTTTGGGATCTGTGGCGGGACCCTTTATGTATATCAAAATTTGGTTGGGTCTCACGGAAGCTCTAGTGTGGAGGAGTACTCGCCAAAATCTTTGTGCACAAAGTCTTGAAGAATTTGTATTCTCTAGTGTTTATGTTATAAAATATTACACCCGGGACTCAATCATGTATGTGGCGATGCGTGCATTGCGGTGGATGACTCAAAGTATATGTGCATAGATTTTGCGATGTGTAACATTGTGTTGCATGGTTTAGTTGTAGGATCTGTTGCATTTTTTCATGCCTTTTATATTGTATTGAATATTATTCTTCAGCTAATCTCATATGCCCCTTGTTTACCAAATGGCAGCTATGAAGATGGTGTCCCAGGTGTAAGTAATCATAGTCGAGGCTGAGATCAAGGCAGCTCCCCAATGGAGTATGGATATTTAAATATCATTGGTAATAGTTGTTAAAAGCTGATAGTCATGGTTGTATTATGTATGAAAGATTAACTATGATTTGTATAATGTGTCGAGCCATAACACCTATATTGTGATATAGTAGTATTAACATGTATGGTTTGATATTTGTGCATGGCGAGAAGTTGGACATTGTGGGTAATTTTGGCTGCGGCTCATGTAAAATCATATACTATTTTTTCTAAAATCTCACGTGCCCAGGGTCCTCGGATTTTGGGGATGTGATGGTTTCCTAGCAAATATTACTAAAACAGTCATCTATCCACACAACACAAAATCGCATATTTTCACAAACGCTTATGCCGTCCATTACTTTTTTTGCGTAGAAAACTTAAGTCACATATTTTGCACTCAATACTCATATCATAGTATGCCACACATCATACAATTTACACCTAATAACATACATATAGTACATAATAATTACAATAGGGCTTAGTGGCTATAACTAACCCGTACTTGGTGTCTTTTTTGTGATTATTACAAGTTTTAAGTTTGATTTTCTTTAGATGCAATAGTGGTTGTCCAAATCTTCTATTTCTTAGGTTTGAGAGTAATTTAATGCCCAAATAACATGCATGCAACTCAATTTTAGAATTTGTCCAATAATATCAGTCGACTAATTCAACTTATCAGTCGACTGATTTGTTCTGACTTTCCTAAAATCAAGTGTTTCCATTAATTAGACCAAATTTTAACACTCAATTATTAAACACAATACTTTCTAAAGATCACATTTGACACATGAACGGTTATGTCTTTGAAAATAATAAAGGACTTCATCAAGTTATGAGTTGCCTTTTTTTGAAATTGTTGTGAAAACACCAAAATTAGGCTTGTGAAAGGTTTGAGAGCTTTAAATAAAATTTCAGAGGTAAGTCCAAGGAAACAAAGGTTGCTTACTTTGATTGTTGCCGAAAACGCAGGATAAGTTATCTATGATATTGTAACGTCACATGCATGGTTCTAATTCAAGCTAAAAGTCGATATTCTCCCTTAATTCTCCTTCTTCTCTCTCTCTCTCTCACACATACTCTCTCTAAATGTTACCTATGAATGTTTTTCTAAGTGTTAACACTCACAATGGATGAGTTTATAGGGTGTTTTGACACCTAAGTGGGATACGTGGCCATCTTTATTAACTATCACCACATGAATTAGTTGACTGATTGCATTAAACAACCGACTGAATAGGCCAGTCGACTGATTTCAATATCAATTATTTGCTAAGGCTAAAAGTAAAAAAATTTACGGTGTCATAGCTCTCGATCCATTAAAAAATATCGTACTTGAAATTTGAAGGGAGAGCATACAGAAAACACATCTTAAACATCAAAAAGTTTAAATTAATTCGTCATTATATATGCTTTGCATACCTAAGTCATCTATTCAACTCCACCATGACTCCAAAGTACTTTCACTAACGGGATTGCTCTTCCTCGTAATGCTCATTCCTCTCGGTCCAACATACGAATAAGTTTCACTTCGAACAATATGTCTGGTTCCATGTTAGGTTGGAAAATCAATAACATGCTATAGGTTGGGGATGTATTTCCGCAGCATTAAAATGTGAAATAGCAGATGATAATTTGTCAGCTGGGGTGGCAAGGACAAATGGTAGGCCACTCATCCTTCGCATCCAAGAATTTGAAATGGTCCGTTGTAGCGGGGTGACAACTTTCCAGTTGCTCCAAATCTCTTATTGCTTTTTCTTGGTGACACTTTGAGGAACATGTGATCTCCTTCTGCTAATTCCAAGGGTCGTTGACATCTATCCGCATAGCTCTTATGCCTTTTCTCGATGACACTTTGTAAAGCGACTATCTCTGTCCGATATGATTGACATTGGAAAACCATGCAATTGGTTGATCTCTCGCACATATAAGTGGGAAAGCATCTCCACTGAGTTTGTTTTCTTTATTGGTATAAAGTGGGCCGAGTTAGTCATTTTGTCCACGATTACCTAAATGGCATCGATATTTTTCTGAGTTTGTTAAACTCATAAATGACCACCTACATCTTACAATAATTCGAACTTTCAATCCCCATTATTATCTTCTAATTTTCTGAATATATTAAGAGTCCTTAGAATAAAAATGCAAATCGGTTGTTACACTAAAGTTGCTATTCTGCTTTAGGTGACTCCTACATTCGGCTTAACTTGGAAGGAGACTGGAGCAAGAAGAAATTATAGATAGTAAATGCATACGCCTACTCTATTTAGCATTATAATATGGCATATACAAATAAGTTTTTAAATGATCCAAGTGCATCACAAGCAGCCATCATAAAGGCTCCACCTTATCTACTCTTATACTTTCCTTCACCAATTCAAATGAGAAACTATACGTCAGCAACCGTGCAAGTCATGAGGAATTCTTTTTTTATCCCAAAAAAAAAGGCTATAAAGAAGAAAAAGAATTATATATATATGCGCAGAAAGCTAAAGTAAACCACCAAGTTTAAGAAAGTTGTTGCATGTCACCTATTGTCCAAAAATTATTTTTTGCTCAAGGCTTTACCCACGTGTTCATGTTCACGTTATCCAACGTGTGAGTGTACATGCACATATATTACAATACGCTTATGTATATACATATATTGTAACATACCAAAATAGCATTCCAGCCACCTGTACTAACTTCACATAGATTTATGTATCAGTTCGTTTCCAAAAACCATTTCCTTATTACGAGTACAAGATAACAAGATCACAAGTGATACCAAACCACTCGAGGTTAGGTGCCCAACTTGTGCACAAGTCTGTTTCCATAAAGACATGGTTACAGGATTACAAGTGAGCCCTAACTCTTCGAGGCTAAGCGCCAAAAACCACATGATGCCCAAATAAAATATCTGAAGTATTTATACTTTTTGTTTTATTTTCATTTGAACAACTTGATGTTTTCAATACTAAATTATGAACAAAGAAGTTACAATTTCTTCTTTTTTTAAGAGACTAGACAAGAAATTGACAAATTTTCTTAGTTCCAACATAGTGGATAGTAGAATCAATTGAGCTCAATGTATGCTCTTAAAACTCACAAAGCTCACATAAACACCAGGAAAAAATAAATAAATAAAAATCTAAATGACTTAAGATAATTGAAGTTTCGCTCAAGACCTAAAATGAACAAGTCCCTAATTTCATCAAATTTCACATCATTTTAAGAGAATATTGGAACTTATAGAAACATCTATGCATTCTTTCAATATGAGGTGTAAATCAAACACGAGAATGAAAACAATTAGCTTTCATTCCAATTCACTGCCATTTCTAAGAAGCCAACTCACAAAGCATAAGAAATTGACAACTCAAATTCCGACTAGACTTCGAAAGTCAAAATAAAAATGAGAGCTTTTATAAACATTGCAACACTCGTAAAATTACACCTATACAATAACAAAGACCAAGTTCATACCGATATAAAAAAACAGTGCAAATCTAACTCCTGTCTAATGTAAAACCCGAAAAACACCGCTTGTTGGAAACCCGAGTTTTTATTTCAAAATTGTAATTTCATTTTTGTCCTCAATCAATATCAACAAGATCAAGAAATAACCATAAGAATCGTTAATGACACATGATTCAATCATAAAATAGAGCATCCAAAAAATTTCAACTCAGCCTATTCAAATGAACTTCCTTCAACAAGTTTTATCGTAGAGTCTGAATTTGTATTTATTTTCTACTGTCGAAATCCCAAGCTTGAGAAACCCAAGCTCCGTCTCTCTTCTCTTTCTCTCTTCTTCATTTTTCTCCGCGGGTTCTGTTGAGTTCTACCAAAAAAATGTGTTTTTAACATATTTTTATATTCAAACAAACAGTGGGCCAGCGGTTAAGTGCTAATTGCATCATCCCAATAACTTCGAGCCCCGTTTTGATTACTCCGCGCTTCAAATTATCTCTCATCAAAACACAAAAATTGTAGATAATTTATTCTTCTTTCCAACGATATTTGTAAGGCTAAGTCAGAATTACAATTTGAGAGATATGACTAAAATACGAAACTAGTGTCATGTCTCCTAACACGTTTTTGCTTAATGTTTCAAGCTACTTTTCGACCATTCTCCACTTTGAATTGAATTTTTGTCAAAACAAAAAAATCGTAATTATATGAAATATTCTTCCGATGCTATATCATAAGATCCAATCGGATTTACAATTTGTAAGATACTGTCCAAATACCAAGCGAATGTCACAACAACAATTTACACTTAATCACGTTTAATCCTTTTCCAAGGCCGATAATGAAAAATCATCCACCACTTCCAATTGCTTGTATACGATGTATACTATAGGAGAAAAATATTATAATTCGAATAATATTATTTAACATCACAAAAAATTTACCCATAAATTTGACGCTACAATATTTTACTTGCATTTAAATGTGAATGAAATTATATGGTGTTACATGTTGTTTAGACACTGTATTGTGCAGCTGGAGCCTTGCCAGATGAAATTGTTTAGTTTATTGGGTGCCTGATGCTTGATGATATCACTAAGTTGTATCACCCCAACCATGTTGTCCTACAGTTTGGCCACATTCAGGGATTATTGAATTTTCCAATTGGTCTGATGAAAGTAAAAATGGGTGAGAAAATGCATACACGACTAAGTATGAGCCAAACTATATGATTTCTTGAGGTATCATAACCACGTTGTGAATGTAAAAGCTGGGAGTATTGTAATAAAGGAGCTCGGTAAAGGCACTGCCAATATTAAAAGTGGTATATTTCAAATGCTATATGCCAGTTGAATTATAGCATAAGAGATACTCTGGAAATAACAAGTCCCTAGATCCATCTTATAGAGGTATGGAAATAACATCAATGGTTTATATAGATAACATGATTTTGTTTGATATATATGCATGAATAATTTCTCTCGGGACTAAGGCAAGGAAAATGTGATACTACTTCTTGAAGATTTGGTAAGTAAGAAAAAGAAAGTTACGAATGAGCAGATGTGGGATATAGTCCATGCCACGCATGCTACACTATGAGGAGTAGGTTGCACCTACCCAAATCCGTCAAAGAACCCGTCTGAGGAGAGCTTGTCTAAGGGTCGAAAAAGAAAGGCATTATGGCCAACAAAGAGGGAAAGGAAAAAACTACAGCTAGTTCTAAGAAGAATAAGAGGTAGACTTGTCTAGGGGTGTTAGTGTTAATGATTAGTTTGTAAGATTTAGTTTTAGTTTGCAAGTTATTGACCAAACTTATTTGTGTTAGTGTGCTTTTTATGTATTTGAACAAGCATTGGTCATATTTGTGCGGTATTGGTGTTAGTATGTATGTGTTCAATGTATTATTTGCATGCATATTTGTTATTCCCAATTAATGTGGTTGTTTGGAATTAATTGGGCTATTTTTGATAATATTCGACTTCAAATTAGTCGAATGTTTGTGGAAGCTTCAACCTTGTTGACGTGGATTATGAGAAAAAAATTAGAACAATGAGTTTCATTGCCCAAGGATAAACATTCGACTTCTATGAGGTCGAATGTTTTCTCCATCTTTGAATATATAAATTTAAATGTTACAATTGATTTTAATGTAATAAAACGTTTTGAAAAAAATTTGAACATATAATGTCGACCCTGACTAAAATTGATGTCAGTGGACATCAGTGTCCGAGGCCTTAGCTTCGACTTTTGTGGAATCGAACGTGTTGTCAAATTTTGGACAAATAATATCGAGCCTAACTAAAATTGATGTTAGTGGACATCAATGTCTCAGACTTAGCTTCGACTTTTGTGGAGCTGAAGATCTTATCAAATTTCGAACAAATAATGTCGAGCCTAACTAAAACCGATGTCAGTAGACATCGTGTGTGTTAGGACTTAGCTTCGACTTCTGTGGAGTTGAAGGTGTTGTCAAATTTAGAATAAATAATGTTGAACCTAACAAAAATTGATGTAAGTGGATATCAGTATCTCAGGACTTAACTTTGACTTTTGTGGAGTCGAAGGTATTGTCAAATTTTGAACAAATAATGTCGAACCTAAGTAAAATTGATGTCAGTGGACATCAGTGTCCCAAGACTTAGCTGCGACTTAAAAAAATATCTGTATCCTCTTCATTCGATATGTTCAGAGAGTGACCCTATAGTTCACAGTTGCTTCACCTAAAGAGAGTAGAATCGAACCTTGTGTTGGAAAACAAGAAAGAACTTTTATAAAATTCTATTTGGTCCTAAAATTTTGACTTTGTCGGTTATGATTATTAAATTTTAAAAAATTTCATCAGTGTACAAATAATTCACCAAATTTTGTTTTCTCCTAATATGCAGGTACTATGATCGTTATAGCTATAAAAGCTAATGTTAATCTTCAATAAAAACCCTGATACAAACTTTGTCAAAATCAGTGGATGCTCCTACGCCATTGTTGTTGAGGGAAAGCTACCACATGCAGAAATTTTTTGTGACAACTTAAATTTGACAATCCTTTATCCAGAGCCCTGCATCATCCACAATGTTTCTGGATCAATTTAGTATGTAGTTGTACTTATAATTGGTTGACTTGTTGTAATCCAACCATATCTCGCAGGCAGCTTGGCTCTCGAGTATTGAAGGCCAAGTTGTCACCATTGTTCTATTCGATTAATTATGCTAAAAACTAGATTAATTGCTATGCACCTATTAATATATAAGAATACTTCGTTTTACGGACATAAAAGTATAATAACATATTTTTAGAATATTGGTTGGTTAGGACTACCTAACCCATTGAATGGGTCTACACTTAAGATATCATTTTCTTTGTTGTAATAAATTCTTGTTTAATAAAAAAAGAGAAGATTGTCAAGAATAAAAGTTAATAATTTTGGAGCTACCCTAATATTTGGATTCATTGACAAAATTTGGTGAATTATTTTGTGGAGATATAGAATTTTTTAAAATTTAAGAATGAAAACTATCAAAATAAAAATTTGAGGACTAGTTAGGATTTAAAAAAAATCCATTTCCTGTTCTGCTACAAAAGGGTTGGTTTTCCTGTATCTCCCCGGGTAGAACAATGGTGGACTATAGGGTTTTTTTTCTCTCTCTTTGAACATAGAGGAGGAAGAAGGTAGAATTTTTTTTTAATATCTATCATATAAATGGCTTAAAATATATTTATAATAATTTTTTTAACATATATTATTTATTTATTTTAAACATATTTATCATAATTCTTTTCACGTTAATATACTAATTGGCAAAAAAATAAAAATAAAAATAAAATTAGATTGGTGTACTAATTGGCATTTCATTGAAAGATTAATGTACTAACATATACTTAACCTTTTATGAATTGACCAAATTACAGCAATGAAGTGGCAAAATAGTGACGCTGACACCACTTGGAAGGATTCCGTTGAAAAAAATTGATACAATCCATTAAAAGTGTATTGATTGAAAAATTATTCTAACGTTAGTGTATTAATTGGCAGAAAAAAAATGTTGGTGTACTAAATATTGACATTTTAGTGAAAAATTAGTAAACTAATTGATATTTAACCCTAAAATAAAATTACTTTCTTTTTAAAGTAGTAAAAGAATAAATAAGTACTTTCTTGTGAGGAAAACATAATTTGTAGGTAGTAGATCTTTTGGGTTAATATGTGCATAAATGAGAGATAAAAATATAAAAAATAAATGCCAAATTTGATTTTGAGCAATAATAATAGTAGTCTTGTATAATATTGTCTCAAGATAGAAAAATAATTAAGTTTAGTTATTTTAAATTTTTAGAAATAGGTATTTTCTAAAGAAATAAAATATCAATCACTACAAGATATCAATTTTGAAGGTCCTTAAAAATCGAAGACATAAGGCGGTCACCTTGTTCGCCTTTTGGTTAAGTCACGTTAAAAATCGGAGACATTTTTTTTATTTTGGGATGGTGCAAAAGCTACCTCACTTGGGTAGAAATTTACAGTGGAAGGAAGGAATGAGAGTGCGCCACGTGTTGCTCTTGTGTGAACTATGCTTTGACTATGAATAAATCATTTATCATGTGATGTCCTTTCCATGCAAAATTTGAGCAAGTTTATTTTGTCCTTGTTCCATTGAAACTTAAATATTACTTTTTTAAGTTCTAATTTTACAATTTTGTCCATTAAAAATTTGATAGAATTTAATTGTTTAAGTTTTAATGTAAACTTATTTGTTATTATGACCTTTATAATCTAAAGGTAACTAATATATTTTTAAATAAAAATGAATTAACTTATATAGTTAAAAATTACAACTAAACAAATCCTTTAGGTAAGTGATATATGAATATGATAGGAATCTTTTTGTTTGTCCTAGTGTTTTAGTTATTAACTCTATCTCATTGCTAAGTTAATAAAATGTATATTAGTACTGTAATAACATCAAATCTGTTAGTACTACAATTAAATCAATATAATTAGTAGTAAATTACTATAAAATGAGTTATTTGTTAGGTAACCACGTGACGGACAGGAACGAAATTTTTTTATGTAAAATTGTTATAACATAAAAGAACGAGCGCAAATGCAGCTCTTATGCTAGCCTAGATTTTGTCTTCTTCACTGCTTTTGCATGTGATGGCCGGACTGGTGTTTTGCCTTGCAGTAGTGTTCAGCAGACTGTGCCCTGTATTATGGTTGTTAATTTTTGAATTAACTATTAAGATTAAATATAATTTTTATTTTTATTTTTTAAAAATTTATATATTTAAATTCAACAGTTCATTTAAAAACCAGTATCCTGATACGAAGATGCAGCTCGACAGGTAGATCCCCAAGTTCCCTGATGGCCCCATATTAATTTAAAAAGTTTGACAATGGGGCAAATAAAGCTAAAATGTAATCAATACTATTTTTATATATCTTTATCACTTTTTTTCTGAGAAAAATTTATCGCTGTAAAATGTACAGTAGTCTCACCTTTTTTGCTTTTACAACAAAAAGAAGGCAAAAAGTAAAAGCTTGACAAGGTTCTTATTATTGTTATCTAATCTTTATAATCAAGTGTTAATTATAAAACTCTATTGAAAGTTTGGCCATGAGTCACCATAGTCGAATCACAATCTGGACACGAGAAAGTCTTGAAATATCACAATTGGCATGTCTCTCTTTATAGATTTGATTTTTTTGTGCAATAATTTTAACTAGAAAATATTTATTTGATCAGCGTGGTAGTTGTTTTGGAATGAGTTTCTCAGAAATTAAATGATGGCATGTGAATGACGGAAACTTGGATTATATTATCATATTTTATTTAGAAAGGTTCTTTTCATTCTTTTCAATTTAGAACAAATAATATGTTTCAATTAATTGGCAATAAAGAAGGGATTTTGCTATTGAATACAATCCGCATTTACTACATCTACCT
This sequence comes from Embelia ribes, assembly GCA_001753735.1. Classification (NCBI taxonomy): domain Eukaryota; kingdom Viridiplantae; phylum Streptophyta; class Magnoliopsida; order Ericales; family Primulaceae; genus Embelia; species Embelia ribes. Next base: position 1,663 of record MKEJ01102063.1, on the reverse strand, counting down.
ACCTACTAAATAAGAATTTTGTGGACATAACATTTCAGTAAATTAGTATTTTTTATTCTTAAATTTGAGTGTAAAATTTTCATAAAACTGGAAGAATGCGCGCATTAGTGACTTGTATTTTTTTTTAAGTTTTTCTACCTTTCATTTCTAAGTTTTCGTCTCCACATCTTAAGTACATGTGCACGAAGAAACTTAAAACCATAGGAGCGGTAAGGGACATAATAGTTAGATTCATATTGATCTAACGGTTAACGTGATTTGAATTAATCTAACCATTATATCATTGTTGATCTAACGGTGTATACCTATCAAAATTTTTTCAAAAATCGCATAGTTAAACTTGCTCGAAGTACTCTTCAACCGTATATCAAAAGGTGATTAATTCACCAGATTTATGAGTACTTCAATTGAAATAGGGCATGTTCAATCCCCGCACAATGAATGAAAAAATGAGCAAGAAAAGAAAACAATAAAAACAATAATTTGGAGATTTTCTTTTTGCCTCAAAAATCAACAATATCTGCAAAGTTTGTTAGATTTATTATTTTCTTGTATCATTGATTTTATTTTTATTTCCTTATCTAATCTCTCTGTATAATTATATATATGATCCATGTGTTATTTCATAATTAAGTAATAAAATTATATGTTTTACCCATATTTTAAAATAGTATCAGAGCCTCTTTCTAGGGCAATTTGCAAATCCTAAACCAAAGCCTAGCCGACACCTAATACTATCCTCCGCCATCTGCTGTCACCTTGTACCCTACTTAGCACCTTGCACCCAAAGTTTCACCTAAATCTATTCAAACCCATGGCAGCCAAAATTGTAAACACTGAAGACAACTTGGTTAATAACGGTCGTCGACAGGCTCTTGAAGATATTGCACGTTGAAGGGTAAGGCGTGAAAATAATAAAATTGCTGCAAGTGTTTCCTTACAGATGTCAGACAATACAATAGATACTTACACCACTACCATTGCTCCAGAGGCATATTTTGTTGGTATATCTCTTTCCACAATAACTCCATATGATTGTTGGATAGTAGACACTGATGCATCGTAACATATGTCGTGTTGCCCACTTACTACCAATTATTCTAATTTTGAAGATAAAATACCTAAATCAGTGAATGTCACTACTGGTGAATCGATCTCCGTTAAATTTGTTGGTTTGTATATAATTTCACCAAATTTAATTTTACATAATATTTTGTATATGCCCAACTTCAAATATAACTTACTTTATGTTATTCATTTAATCAGAGATCTCAAATTGAATATTATTTTTCTTGTGTCTTTCAGAATGCTTCCACAGGAACGCAGATTGGAGTGGTTGAGTGTCATAATGGGCTATATTACTTTCGACCTAACCCGATTGCTACAGTTTTCCAGGATACTCCCCCTTACGAGCTTTGGCATCAATGAATAGGGCATCCCTCTTTATCTATTATGAATACCTTTTCTTTTAATCGCATTTATATTGGTATATGGAGTGGTTATATTTTTCCTTCCACTGATGGTTGTCCTTATTTTTTTACTATAGTTGATGAATTTTCCAGATTTACATGGATTTATTTAATGCACCATAAATCTGATACTTTATCTTATCTTAAATAATTTTTTATTATGGTTTATATCCGAATATAAAGTCAAGATTTTA
>MKEJ01102062.1:0-13788 GCA_001753735.1 Embelia ribes | reverse complement strand
TATGTATATGTAGAGAGAGAGAGAGAGAGAGAACCAGCTGAAGGTGGAGTGAGGAGTGAGAAAGGAGTATCGGGGAGAGGCGCAGCCGCAGATTCTGGCTCTCTTCAGTCTCCTCACCATTTCGGTTTCAACAAATATTTGAATTTGCTCATAACAAAATACGTGCACCTCTTTTTATAGGCGCGTGAAGGCCTCGCTTCAAATTAAAAAAATAAAATAAAATGAATGATAAACTACATAACTGGCCCAAGTTTTAGAATGATGATTGATTTAGTCCCCAAACGGTTCTAGAAACGTTACATATTTGATCCGTTTTCTAATTCCATGCTTAATAGTAAAAATATAACAAGCTCAAGTTTATTAATTTACCCATTAATAAACTAGTCATAGATTGTATTAATTTTCTATCGTATAGGATAATTTTCTGCCTTTAGAAGAGGACCAAAGATATTGCATATTCAAAACATTGGGACTGTTAGTATCACAGTTGCATATACTTGGCCTAAATAGAACTCTGACCGTTAATTTAATTATCTCTAAAATACAAAAGATGTGGAAGAATGCAATTGTCAGAGTACTCTTTCCCGTTTAATTTACCCATCTCATATTTTATAAATTCATTTCTTTAATACAATTTTAATTTTAAAAAATATCCATATCAATCTTTCTATAAAATTCTTAAAAAAAACTATTACAATAATTATATATCACATAAAAAAAAATTTAAAAATATGTTTTTTCGAAACTTAATTAGCATTTCATAATTTTTTTAAAAAATATATTATTTTAATTAGAAATTGTGAATAGTAAATGTTTCTAGTACTTTTGAAATTTTTTCTAAAATTATAGAAATATAGAATCAATGGTTTGGCATATTTCTCCCTATTTATTTCTTAAATGAGAAATCAAATAAAGAGAAATGCTATTTAGAAAAACTGGATGAATTCTGCGATGCCACAATCGAATTAGCGGTGGTAATAAAATTTTGAAGGTTTAACGGCAACCACTACAATTATATCAACTATTACGGCATCATTTCGAATGTTATGGGACGACTAATTTCAAAGGAGAACTATAACCCATATAATGAAAAAAAATCACTAATTTCAATTCATCCAATTGTTACATTACGTCCATCGTACTAAAATTGTTATACCATAACCCTTACCGATGATACATCGACTACCACCGTTACTCAAAACCATTTTATCTGGAGAAAAATCTTGAGTCCACGAGTGGTGCACACTGATACGGTGCTCTGCCCTGAGAGCCTGTGTGTCAAAGCTGTCCAATGTACCACATCAGCATGCTCTTGGGATTATGTTAGCTTCTCTCAATATCCCGAACTTAAAATAACTCTGAGATCCGAGAATCAGGTGTATAAAATATCTTCAGGAAGTTGAAACAAAATTATTTCCAAGTTTTAGTCGAAATGCATTGTCCGCTTGCAGCTTTGATTGTTCATCTGTCGTTATACTGATGTCTTTTCTCCATTTCTATTTTCTGACTTCAATGCAGAGTTAATAATATTTGCTTGAAAATGATACATTCAGTTGAGAATGTTGTCGCGTAACAATGTCCATCTTGACCTAGAGTGGTACGTTCACTTGAGATGACAAATCGGATGCTCCTATTGCACGGCTAAGGCTATTCTATCCTTCATATTGGAAGCTTTTATTTTCCAGAAACAATGTAGACACATTCATAGATGTGGTCACAAACTTTCGCAACGAATTTGCAAGGGATGAAAATCTTATGCATACACATGTCGGAACCTCCTGCATACATGCTTTAATGGATCGACACATAACGTCATCCAGCACCACTTTTTCAGAACAAGAAACACAGCCAGCTGCCACAGATACATGCATGTCACACATCCAGATTTATTCTCAACAAAATAATATGATAAAACAGGATTTCACGATATTAATAGCTACAAGAAATGTATGTAACGTTCAAGACGTATAAAAACTATCAAAAATGCCCCCTCTAAAAACCCTTTTCATCACTAATCACAACTCTGCAAGAAAATCCATCAACTAATTAGCCTGAACTGATTCTATTTCAACCATGCCCCTATCTGACAAAATACCGGACTACCTCTGTGATTTACATAATATATTTGCAGCCACCAAGACTTGCACAAATAATGCGTCAGGAATACAAAAAATTGGTTAGAAACTCAATTTGATCAACATGAGGATTCTTCCTAAGCCGATGATGACCAATAGTGACATGCCATGGCCATGGATTTCAGGACCCTTCAACTGCTGCTAGCCGGGTAAAGAAGTAGAAGAAAATAAAAAAAAAAAAAATGCACATTTTGTTTTTCCTCTGAATGGAAGGAGGTCAATTCACAAGAACTTCCGACAGTTTGGAGATCGACAAAGACAGGGGACTTTGGACTCCTCGTGATCATCCGGATCGAACAAGTAGTCATACCTGTCAATCATAAAGTATTTGTGAAAATAACAGAGGAACAATGTGGAGATGAGAGACATAAGGGGGAAAGAAAGAGACGCAACAGATGCTTACGTTAACTCATCACCAGCAGCCACATCGTACTTGGCAATAAGAACAATTCGACTCTGGTTGCCCACACTCATGATTCTTGCATAGCAATTGGGCATACACTGCAATTAGGAATCAAGTTGTTAGATTCACAAAAAGTCGATATACTTCCATGTAATTTTGTCAGTCTCACGTGTACATTATTCCTAAAAGGATTAATTACCAAAACTACTGGCATGAATAATGTTTGAACTTTGAATAAACAGAAAACAGAACAAGAAAAGACTTAATTAAGGAAACAAATTAAGAAGGTGAACCATTTAAGTAATTAAATAGTACCTAATTACAAACAACAAGTCTGGTACTCTATTTCAACCTAATATCTCATATTTCGGTTCCTAATTTTAAGAGTTGATCACGATGAATATTTTTTCCAATGTTGTAACCAGATCCAGTTTGTCTTCAATTTTTTCTTTACAAACTTGGCTTTTCGCATAATTCCATACTGCCATTAACAGTTTTGGCAATTGAATCCCTAATTATCAACATTTTGGTATTTCAACCTCTGATATCATAATTAAGTTTCTTTAGAAGTAACAAAAACAAAATGTCTGGCATGAAGGGTTCAAGTTAAGCAACCGGTAAAGAGAGTCCTAAAAGAGTCTAGATTTTGTAAATAAATTGAAACATCTGAGTTTGGTACAGAAGGCCAGCATCGGTAGTCAGTAGACAACCGAAAACTGGCTTCAAAACAGGCTTCAATAGAACTTCAGATCAACCCAATCCAGTTCTCATTCCTAATCCATTAACGATCCAAAATTAACCATGAAGACAGCTGCAGCCATTTATCTAAACTTAGCTCGCAGCAAAAGGACAAAAGATATATCTAATAGAGCCAATGCTGGGCTATCAAACATGTATTTCAACAAGTTAAGAGATTAATTTCTTCCATAACCGGTGTAGATGTTTTCATCCACGTGTGTATGCACATGTATCATGCATCTAACTTGGCTTGTGGATAAAAATCTCTACACCAAAGGTATAAAGACATGCTAAACTGACAGATCCTTACTTTAATCATGAAGCAAAACACTTACAGAATGGTTAATCAAGCGTGCTATGTTCCCCTTATTTGTTGAATCAATAACAATTTCCTCACTTATCCTGAATAGCTGCAGAAGGAGGGAGGAGAAAACAAACCCATCCCGGTTAAGAAATTAAACAGAAAGTAGAAAGTGCAATCGAACTTATATCATCCACATAAGAGGTCCTACAAACAGGATAGACGAAACAAAGAGGAAATTGATCATCTTCCTCCAAAATACAAACTCAGTAACATCAAAGCAAAAAAATGAGGGACACATTAAAAAAGTGCAAAATTTCATTTAAATTCTTTGTACTCAATATTAATGTTACTAAGTAGTAGGAGATCAATACTAGCCAAAAAGAAACATATTTAGGTAATGTTTACATTTATACAGCAGGAAAAAGAATATACGCACATAGCAGTCTTCGCCTTCTAAACGGTATCGTGCCTCTCTTGAATCTGCAACAATGCTTCTCACCTGCTCACCACGGTACTCAAGAACCTGAAGATGTATATTGCCAACGAATAAGACATAGGGATAGCTCCCGCATTGCGCGTCTTGGGAGAGTCCGATGTACAACACATAAAAAGAAACAAATTATAGAACAAACTTTTTAACATTTTTTTCCATATGTGTGCATAATACATGCAAAACTCCTGACTGCATTTTCATTTTTTTCAAATATGGCAATTTGATCCTAACAATGTAAGCTAGGCTGCATTTTCCTCCCATATACCATAGTGCATCCTACAGGACAACAGACAAATAGGCTAGTGTAACTATTCTTTGAAAGTATGCATCATTTTCCCTGGAGTTATTCATGAGGGGTTAACTATTGAGGAAAATTAGAAATGAATTCGAACAACTGCTACTATCAGCAGCAAATCCCAAAAAATAATAGGAAAAAAACTGTTAAAACTACACAGAATATTCTGGAAAGGAAAACCAAAGAAAATTACGAGCAACTTCAAGGGCAAAAGACTGTATTCTATGCAAATTTAATTCCCTAACTAAATGCTGCCCAAAATTAATATTCACAGATAATTAACCTAATAAAACTAAAAGATAACTTGGAGAGTGAGACAAAACCATAAGGAAATAATGCCTACCAATAGTATAAAAAATAAAAAAGACACAGGATAAGAAGCTAATGCCAAAAGATCTACATAGTACAAACATCATAGAGAAAGGAGTGTTCTTGGAAAATATTATCCATTAAATTAGTACCAGTTCTCCTTCTTGAATTCTACGACGTGCAAATAGGCCCCACCCATGTATTCCAGATTTACCAAAACAAACTCGCAGACTTTCTGTTCTCTGGGGAAAGAAAACAACATTACAGTGAGAAAAGTATACATAGATAATAAACTGAGCTCAGGGAGGAAGATGGTTGCCTGCAAATGTTTTAACCGTTCTTCGAAAGTTGTAAAAGCCTTTGCATCTTTAACTCTCTGTTAAGAGAAAAAATAAAGTAAGCTATAAAAGTGTAAATTCATTCATCCTACAAGTGAATTCTGTGTCTGGAACTTGGGTCTGCCAACAGAAAAGGAATCATCCACCTTATATGCATCATTTTTTACATGCGCATAAAGAGTGTTAATTTCAAATGCCTTTTCGTTTCCACAAGAAAAAAGCATATTCCAATCACAGTATAAGGCAGGCTTGTACACAAGCTCAAATGCATGAGCTAAAACATAAATAATTCAACTGTTCAAAGGTTTCAACAGTACCGCATGTAAGTTTAAGCTATCTATCACATCTAGAGGATGAAGTCTTGATCCCATCAATCTGTGGAATATCGGCACTGCTCCAATATTCTGGAGAGAGAGAGAGAAGAAATGATTAATCTTAGGACCCAAGAGTAGGCCATTGCCCTTTATAAAATGAAAAACAAAAAATATCTGCTCCCAGATGCCAAAAGGAAATAAATAGAAGTACCTTAGTGGTTGATCTTCTATAAACACGACATCTTGCAGCAGACTGTGGTTCAAAAGCATCATCAGCAGATGAGAAATTACATAGTTCATCTTTCTCAGATACAACTAATCTTGAACCCCTGAAACCATGTTTCTGCTTCTGATCTTTTAGCAAGCTTCTTGTAGAAAATAGGCCATCAGGAGTCTGAATAGTTAAGCCATTATCTGGGTCTGGGGTCCTACACCAAAAGACAAGGTGTTGAAATATAGTATCAAAAATAGCAAAAAATGGCATGAATTTTGTGTAACATCGTGATGAGACTTGAGATGTTCCAAAAAGGTATTAACTTAGGCATAGGAGGTAGAGAGCTCATACCTGTGAACAGCACAATAAGATATCCATTTCGTGACCTGTGTGCCATCCTTCTCCAAGCAATGTAACTGCAAATTATTAAAATAAAATGAGAACGAAAACTATATATCAAACGGGTGGGTTTTCTCTTTCTTTCTTTTCTTTCTCTATTGCTTTGTTTTTTCATTTTTTCTTCTTCTCTGGATTTGGAGGGATAAGTAACCTAATAGATAAATGAAAAAGCAACACCAGGAACTTACTTCCATGTGATATCCAGCCCGTGCTGCACAAGTTGCATGAAAATAAGTAGCACACTTGCAACATTGGGTGCAGGAACCATGAACCCGCTTGCAGATTGTGCATGCCTGTGGTTCAATAGAAGAATACATCATCATTTAAAATTGGCAGGTCAGGAGACTAACCATCATCATTCATATCAGCTCAAAAACTTCACTTAATTTAATGTTCTAAGTTCCCATGCATGCTTGTATTCCCACAAGTTGCTGGATTCTTGAAGATTTGCTTCGACTTCAGTTAAAAATTATCATAAGAAAAGGTGCAAATTGCTGCGGCCATTTGAACTCAGCAACTCAGCCTATTTTTCTCTCATAAGGGTTAAAGCATCTGAGCACTATAGCAACAAGATAAACTTAAAACCATACCTTTACAAAAGAATACGATGGAATTCTAAGCAATCCAACCGCAGGCTCCATATTGTCAGAGTCTAAAAAGGAAACTTCAGGTCGGAACCAAGCACACGTGACATGAACCCACAAGGTATCAACATCAGTAGGCTTCAAAGCGCCCCCTGTATAAGCACCAAACAAACATCTTAAAGTCGAAATTCACAAAATGATACAACTAGGAAGAATATATAAAATCTTGGCAGACATACCTTTTACAGGGCACAGGCAACACTCCCTCTCAACACCAGCAGTTTCACATGCTCTACAAACCCATGATGTAAAATCCATGACATTCTTTGCTCCATAGCACTCCTGATGAACTGCTATCTGACACCTGCACACAAAGAGGAAAAAGTTATACATTCGACCAAATAAAGTACAAAGAATGACTTGCAATGATCAATAGATAAACCTGTTACAAATAATCATTTTGTTGTAGTCCCAATCCTCAACCCATCTGCAGACAGCACATCGCTCTGGGGTCCATTTTGCATACACAGGTTCATATTTCTCTGTCAACATTAAATTTTTAGCAAACCTACCATCAGAATAACTTTGCCAAAGATGCAGATAAATGAATACATAAAACTATGTGTTGCTAAAGAACCAGTAAAGAAGACAATGATACCTTGAAGAAAAGAAAGTAGTTGTTCTTTATCTAACTTCAACGGGTTAAAACCATGTGCATTATATTCTGCAATCTGGAATGTCACAATATTAGGAGGCTATACAGTATAGAAATAAATAATTACAATCAACAGTAGAAAGCTTTCAACTCAAATTGCACATATTAGGTAAGGCATATGCTACCAAAATCACTAATATCTTAACAAACTGCAAATTGGTACGCACGTTCCAAAATGTGGTACACCTCCGTACAGCCAAATTTAGCGAACCAAGGCAATACGAGACAATTGTTAGTCTTAAAATTTGTTTCCAGAGAGAAATCTAATATAGACAAGTAAAATATTGATGTTATTTCTATTAGTTTCAAGATTGAAAGTATTAAATTTCATATTTTAAAGCAATTACAGAGCTTAAGCTAGGTTTTACTAGATGTTAACTTTTACGAAACTGAATGTGGTGACCTCATATATGCTAAGATAACCTATAGAAGGCTACTTCTACCATACCGCATTTTATAATATGTAGCGTACCACTTTTCCATTTTTGTTCCTTGTCCCGGAACGATCCGTGTTCCAAGTAACATAGCTGGAAGCAAAACCGGTTTCTAATGATATTAAGTCGGACAAAATAAATTGCATTCTGACTGCTAGAATAGTTGTGCACAAATGCCAAAAATATCTTGCTACCTATGAGCCAAAATGCAAACCCACATCCATGTGTCAATTAGATAAACTATATCCACATCAAGACTGAAAGCAATCAAAGTAATCCAACAAAAAGCCATCAATAAAGTGGACCATAATAATACACGTTGTACAACCAATTATCAAAACACTGCAAAATTTTATATCCTATCCACTGAAAAATCCTGAATTCAGACTAGTAGCAACCTAATCATTCAAGATACTTAAGGTCTATACTAAATACGTTCAAGGCTTCACAATAAACTATTGAATGTTCACTTAGGGCAAAACACTTGCGAAGCATACATCCATAAATACTAGAGAAAGCAGCGGCACTAATTTCCCAGTAGTTTTGAATTTAATTCATGATTGGATAAAAGCTGATTCACCATCTAAAAGCCAACGGAAGAGAATTTGTACAAACCCATTTCTCCAGTGGTATCATTGAGCCCTTCACTTTGATACTAAACTTCCATTTCTTTGCCCTGGAACCCGTATGGCGTTCCCATTCACTAAGGGTATATTTCTTCGTCCCACATGAACCACACTTGCATTGCACCCTAGAAAAGACATAAAAAGAACAGAATAACAGATCAAATTAAAATCCTAGAAAGATGAAAAGACTAAGATAAAAGTAGACTTGAAGTTTACCATTTGCAGAAGCTTTGGAAATTGACAACCAATCAAACTTCTCCTCATTGTTAAATTATTTGGTCACTAAATAGCCTAACATAAAGGTAAAATAAAGAAAAGAAAATAAGGTCCGCAGCCAAATCTATGGACTTTCTTCCAAAGATAATGTTTTCCCGAACAACAGCGCCTAGCAACAAAGTGCTAACGGTACTTTAGACATGACGGAAGGAACGATGCACAGCACATAAGGTGCATACCCTAGGATAACCGTTGCAAGTATTTCTCATCTTAGCTTTGATGGTAACTTGAGGGCATATAAACACGCTGCTACAAACATTCAGTTTTTTCTCCTCCTACTGCTATTAATTGTTACGCAATGGTAAGTTAACTGACAACTGGTCATGGAAGAATGCAGCTTAAGCAGCTGAAATGCTCTTTAACGTTGTCAAATGTCAATCATTTCAAATTTAAAAGAGCACTCATTTTAAATCCAACAAAGATAAAATACCTAAATTTTATTAGCACCTGTTGACCATCACCTGAATAACATGTGATATGTAGATGTCAAATTTTAGCAACCATGTTCCACATGATAGAAGTAACAATAACTCATGATTATAATTCTTGTAGAGGTTCCCTAACTTACAAATGACTGCGGGGAAAATAAGTTCCTTCTATGCCAGTGCAGATGACATTGATCTTGTCAGGCGGCACGCTTTGTCCATTCTTTTCTGACCATCTGTTTGAATAATTGCCACATCATAAGAGCATTAACTGCCAAATTCCAACTGCTAAAAAAGTTATAAGCAATTAACCAACTGAAATTAACATGACTATACATGATTTTTGGTTGCAAGTTTTCTGCAACTGGTAATTCATGATTAGACTCTCCTTTGCACTCCGGGCAGAAGTAGTCAGTGTCTTCAAAATCCTTCAACAAAAAATAAGAAACTCTTAAGATCACAGAGACATGCAAACCTCACGTTGTGATTGCGAATTAGATACGTTGTGATTGCGAATTAGATATGTTCAGAATACCGACCTTAAAATGATTGGTGGCCATATTGGCACATTCAGCATGTACCCAAACATTACAACCATCACAACACACCTGAAAACGGAACCCCAAAAGATAAGGAACAGTCAATTAAAATTATAGTGATGACTAATGATATCAAATATACTATGTACTAATCTATCTCATCGCAGTAACCAAATCGTGAAATCTTAAACAGCTCAAAATCTCACCCAATCCCCTCCATCAGAATGATGCCAAGTCTTCTTGCATACACCGCAATATTGTTTTGATTTCCATAACTGCAACAACCATTAAGTGTGATGGAACAAGTATTCTTGACTTACTAAACTTAGAAGAAAGAATTTGGAATTTCATTTTGACCTTCGCACAATGTTCACACAAATGGTAAACTTCAGAAGAGCCTTTCTTCTTCTTTATTTTGCATGGCACATTCAAGCCACAGCCGTTGCAGGGATGCTTATCCTTTCGGTATGCAACCTGCAGGATTAGATATTCAGAAGAATAGCCATAGTTCAATTCCAGCAGCAGTTAAAAGGAAAATACAATGTGATATCTGATATTTCAAACCATACAATGGCATATTGAAAATAAATTGCAAAGCAAGACCTCTTCATTTGCTAAAGTAAATCTAAGATTTTAGTTCACGGATTAATTTGTCGAATTTCGTTTCCTTCTTAATATTATTAACAATTTCAAAAATTTGAGATGGCTTGATGCTTACATAGCATCTAATTATCACAATTGCTCCATGTCAACCTCCCTTCTCCTAAAATTGATATTGGAAATGTTTAAACTCCTAATTTGAATTTCTATAAATTAGGGATCATGCACATCTCCATTGCAACTTTTGAGATATGGGTTCATCCCGTAAGAAACAACTTATCTGCAAACAGGGGTAAGGTTGCATAAACAAGACCCTACCAGAGCCCGCAATACAGGAGATTTGTGCACAGGGCCGTACAAAAACTAACAATTTCAATATTTCTTTCGTCAGTTAAAATACTAGTTGGAACAAGCACTTGCATAAAAATAAATACTAGCTCTAACTTCAAAAGGTAGACCAAAGCCAAAACCAACAATCCGAGATGATAAGTGTTTAAGTCAACATTCAAAGACAGGGTTAAACAAGAATATTACATAGACAACATGTGGAAATTCTCCCCAGCATAGAACGTAACTGTGGGTGCAAGTAGAGGTGTCCATGAAAATTTGTTGCAAGTTTTAAAAGAAAGGATCACCAGAGAGTAGTAATCAGCAAAGTGAATGTAGGGGTGAAAGCTAAGGAAGGTATGTTCCCAAAGTCTTCATTTGGGAATAAATCTACCATTAACCATTTTCATTTAATTAAAAGATAAATAATTGAACTCAAAAAAACATCTATTATTAACCATTTTGGCATACAGTGGTTTAGGTAAATCCAAAAGGCGACTACTTAGATTCTCAGCAAGTAAATGCTCAAAAATGTAAGAGCCATGCATGTTGTCTCAATTCAAGAGAAGCATTGTGATACATGATGCACTCAAATTTACTACCAACCAAATAAAACGCAGTTTTGTCAAAGACGCTCCAAGTGCTCGCCTAGGCACCAAGGCGAGGCATGGGCGCCTTAAGAACCTCCAGGCGAGGCGCCGTTAAAAGGCATTGTCTAGGTGCTCGCCTAGGACTAGGTGTTGGTGTTTTAAACGCTTGAGGCGCTTGCCTTTTCAAACTAAGGCATTAGATACAAATTTTTAGCAAAAAACACAACATACCTAAAATATTATTATTGAAACAAAAAAAAATAGCTTTAATTTTGTTAATAAATCAAAGATGAGAAGAGAAGATCGGAGAGGTAATATTCATTCGAGAACCAATAGCAAGGTATTTTGCCATCAAAGAGATAAAAAAGAGGAATCATATGTATAATTTTTAGCGCCTCACTTCACTAAGGCAAGCGCCTAGCGCCTAAGGCGATGAAGGGTCCTAGCGCCTTAAAGGCGCCTATAGCCTTTAACAATAGTGATTTTCTCTTTAAATTTAAGATAGATTAGTATGGTCAAATGCTGGCCAAAAAAAGCTGCAATGTAGCCATTTTCAGAAAAGTGCAGTCTTGACTTTTTCTTATACAGTGTTTGATGCTGTGCAGGCTATGCAAGGTGTGATTGGGTTCTATAAAGAAAACACCAACATCATAGTCGAAACATTCTGTCCCCTCAGTTTCAACGTGTATGGAGGGACAAACGCCCCATACGTATGGGTCCATTTCCCGGGCCAAAGTTCATGGGACGTGTTCAGCGAGATCCTCGAGAAGACGCATGTGGTGACGACACCTGGCAGTGGGTTCGGACCAGGAGGCGAAGGGTTCGTCAGGGTTAGCGCTTTTGGTCACAGGGCCAATGTGTTGGAAGCTTGTAGAAGATTCAAGGAGCTATACAAGTGAATCACCATTAGTTCACCTTGGTATTCCGTAGCTGCTTATTTTTAATGTGAAACTAATATTGCCACTGAGAGATAGATCACATTTTGTAGTATGGGTGACTAAAGTTCGACCCCATTCTTTTTATTTTTCCTTTTCTCTTTTCTTTTTTCCTCTTTCTTTCCTAGTTTTAAGCTATTCACGAGGGAAAATTACAAAAATAGGATCAATAGTTGACCCTATTCCAAAAATGGGTCAACTTTAATAATTTTAACAAAAATAGAACTTTGGCTTGCGAAATTTCCAAAATATTCCTGTCTTTTATACCCCACCTCCTACCCCACTCACCCAACTCGCAACCCCACTAGCAACGATTAAAGTCCCCCAAATTTGTAACTCCCTCTTTCTAAAGCCAAAACCAGTTCAGCTTGAATCGCTCTTATCACTCTCATACCCCTATAATCTATCTGTATTTGGCTCTGTCTCTCTCTCTCCATCCATTTTTGAGTTAACCCAGCAAATCCTTTGTTGACGAAGACTCAAGTGACAAATTGTAAGAGTTTTATGACAACAAAACCTACTGATTCAATAGGTAAATGATTAAATTATGTTGGATATTGACTGTATAGAATCAATTATGAAGGTGTTTAATTTCTAGGATTTGTGCAACATGGATGAATTTCAAGGGTTTCACCGCAATAATTTTTTTTTTTAGTAATGTTTTAATTCCTTAAATAATTATTTCAGTTTTTCAAATGTAGACATACTTCTTGACATTTTGTGACATTTTTATTTTTGTTGTACTTTTGTAGATGGCTTTAAAAAAATTAATTATACCTATTGAAGATCACTACCCAGATAGGGTAGCATGGAGATAAAGTATTGAAAAATTGGTTTCAAAATTTAAAGAGATTAAGTTACTTGATAGGTTTAAAGATACCCAATTCAAGCACTTGGTTTTTGCTCCACTTTTGTAGTTCTCGGGTACCATAATTCATTAAATGCTACTTAAGAAAACGAGTAATAATAAAATCGAGATAAGTTTTTTTGCAAATAAGGCATAAATGATGTTTTCCTGATTACTAATCTAAATTTTGGCAAAATCCTTGAAAAGAAGGTGAAGGAAGTTAAGTAATGTGGTGGGAAAGTTCCACGTTTGGTAACTCAATACCTTCCCTTAAAAAAGTTGTTAAGGCATAAGCTGGAAGCTTATTTTCAATCCTTCAATAATAGAGAAGATTGCTGGAAGTTAGGATTTGCATACCTAGTATGCCAATACCTTTTTGGATATGAACAAAAAAAAGCAAGTTGATAATGAGTTGTTTGATATAGTGGAAGATGATCAAATATTCCTTGATTACCCTTGGGACTAGTTGTCATTTCAAGCTACCTTAAATGGTATTGATAAGGACATAAAGTACTTGTGTAATAACTAATAAGGAGAAGCATGACTATCGGATGAAACTAATTGCAGAGATGACTGAAGAGGAGAAAAAGAAGATGAAGGGGAGCATGATATATAGCCCTGAGGCTTCATATATTGTTTATGGGTTTGCTCCTACTTTGCAGACATAGATCTAAGAGGATATAGTGTTCTTTGTGCCTAGGTTTGTGAATGTCATGGTCCGAA
Source organism: Embelia ribes (assembly GCA_001753735.1). Classification (NCBI taxonomy): domain Eukaryota; kingdom Viridiplantae; phylum Streptophyta; class Magnoliopsida; order Ericales; family Primulaceae; genus Embelia; species Embelia ribes. The sequence continues at coordinate 225 of MKEJ01102062.1, read as the reverse complement.
AACCCTGGGGGAATCCGGGGACATGAGTAAAAAAAAAAAGAAAAAAAGAAAAAAAAATTAAAATATAGGAACGAAAAGAAAAGAAAATAATACATCTAAATCTACGTAATTCATATCGCATCTGTCTGTCACTATAGGATGATCCTACGCATATTGTACAGCATGATCATCAACATGTATTCAAACAACTATGCTAAAAAGAAAGGAAGAAGGCCAGCGCCAACT
>MKEJ01102046.1:0-18455 GCA_001753735.1 Embelia ribes | reverse complement strand
TAAAATTACAAATAAAAAATTATAGAATACTAAAGTCCTACGCAAATTAATAGTTCCTGCATTAAATTACTAATAATTAGAAATTGTTAGAATATGCACATGCATTTTGTAGTTTATTAAGGTGAAACTAACTAAAAAGCCTAAACAGCCTTTGAGGATCGAATCTGAAAGCTATGCTGGGTTGTGGAAAATAGAATTGTAAACTTTATTTTGTTTTGTGACCCAAATATCACGATTAATGTCTGTAATAGCTATTCCGACGTATATAATGACCGAAATGATGACGTAACGACTAATATAACGCGTTTAAATATAGTTTTAAAATTTATTGTAGCTGTTAAGTAAATCCGAATCCGATAATGAATTTATACTTTTCATTTTTTTTATTTTCTTGTGAATACAATCTTAGATGTGTACTGACACAATCGTACAAAAGTAGAAAATTTTAATTCATACAAAATGAAATTTCCCTGAGTTTTATGTACAAAATATGGGTTATTCCCTGCTAGTTGGATATTTGTAAGAACGGTGGGCTTGAATAACGTGCGATAAACCACGTGGCAACTACTCATTAGCCACCTCACCAGTAATAATTACCTTGCGTGATCCACCTCTCTCTCTCTCTCCCTCTATCTCTCTCTGACGGTCAGATCTCCCCCAACGGCATGCCCATGTGAGCCAATGCCTCTCACCATTAACGGAGTTTTTTGTTTAATTTAATGGTCCCCATGGTCTAACTAGATATTCTATTGGGTACCCATATATATTATTGCAACTGTAATGTCCCGAATATTTGAAAATTTGACATGTTGGTCGGACTTATGCACACAAAAGTCAGCCTATCTTTAAGATTGCAACTGGCCACAAATAATTGAACATTTTAACTTCGTGAATTAATTTAGGCAAATTCAGTAATAAGTTCTTCAAAATTTGACCAAATTTACCAAGAGTAATTTTGCCTTATTTTTCTCTTCATCACTTTTAAGTTTTTAAATAAAATTCAAGTGTGCAATTATTTTTAGATTTCCAAATGTGTTGCTAGTATACGTGGGGCGGAGAGAGTAACTTTTTCAAGTGTTAGGTGTTCATAATCATTTATCTGTTTACCATCTTAATTATGACCATAACATGAATTTCGTATATCCAGAGAACAACGTGAAAGGGTCAAATGTATCACCTTTCATAAACCTGTTGGACTAAATCTGTAACCTTTTCAATATTAGGGACGTTTAGCATTTCCATGGGAACCAAATATTCAAACTATGGGGGCACAAAATTGAAAATCACCCCACATGCATGACCCTTTAAGACGAACGTCCTAATCAAATCTCAGCCGTCCGATCAAATCATCATCATTTGCTGTTACAAAAAGAGGATCAGAAGCTAGCCTTGCACTGCAAGCTAAGAAACAGATAATTACTTATATATGTATATATATACATATATATATATACACAATGGCGAGGCCTTGATAAATTTTGTGGGGTGATTGAAACTATTAAAAAAAATTTATATAAGGAATTTAATTCTAGAATCATAAAAAAAAAAAATTGCACTAAAAATTTTGATAGTAAAAAATTATGGGAATGACTGTAACTCCTTTAACAAACTAATAGATCTGTCCCTGCCTTGAACTATAATACAATTTTTTCAATAGCCAATTATCTTTAATGATTATTTTTTTATTTTAGTCACTAACCCAATTTTATTTTCTATAAACAAACATAGTCATTTTTTGTATCCCACGAAAAGTTGACAAGACATTTGGTTTTAACATGATTAATTGAAAGGGTCACCTATGAAATTCGGGGATCAACCGGAGAAAATCAAAATTGTCCTTCTTTTTCTTCTTCTTCTTCTTCTTCTTCTTCTTCTTCTTCTTCTTCTTCTTCTTCTCTGTTTGGGAATGAATGGTCCAGATTGTATAAATATTATATTACATATGTATATATGTATATAAACATAAGCAATTGTTTATATAATATAAGATAGATATATGACATTACAATCACCTGATTGCCTATGCAAAGGGGAAGGGGGAGAGAAAAGACCTTTTTTGTCCTCATGGACTTGTTAAAAATATCACATGGATGGTGTCAAGAAATTTGATGGAATTCATCCATAGCTTATGAATTGGACGAAAAATAAAAGGTAGTTCACTAATCAGATGAAAAATAAGGTTTATATAGGCTCATAGGTTGTTCCAATATGTATTTATCTCCGTTAAAATCACGGTGTTCTCTATTTATTCATACGCATGTATTTGTGATTTGCTTGCTTTTGTTATGGATATGCATATCTACATATTTTTCCTATCGCGTAATAGTCTTGGGAGAGATTAATGGGTTGTACCCTAAGTGGCCAGAGGCCGATTGATTTCTTAACAAATGGTGTCAAAGTTGTGGCAGTAGCTTGATTGGTGATACAATTTGTTATATCATGAGCGGTGGTTGATTGCTCTAGTTTTGTGGATGATAGCCATAGAGATCAAATGAATCAAGCATGATAGAAACTTGGTACCATAAGTTTCTTTATTGTTTGTAGAATATGAAAATACGCGAGCGCTTGCGCGTATGTGACGGTTCGATTGCATATTATTCGAACTTAGATCTTGGATACGGGATGTTCATTAAGGTATTTGGAATAGGGAACAAGGCATTCAAAGTGGGTTTTAATTTACATGGGTGAAGATATAATTGGTAACATTATGGTCGCTATGGAAGAATGATGAAGTTCAAAATAGATGCAAAGTGGACCCAAAAGGACTATGGGGTGGAGCACGACACGAGCTTAAGGGAAAACTCTATTTTCTTTGAACCTGTGCAATGCTTCCAAGGTACTCTTTAGGAGTTAATATGGAGCTTGCAGGGAGGGGCTATAGAATGGATTAAAGGTTCTTGATGGTTGTGGAGAACGAGTTTGGATCTTTTACAAGTTGCAATGACTCCGCAATGGCAGTTGTTGTAGATGGAGTTGTTATTTCTCCTATTATTTTCTATTTCGATGGTATGGTAAGGCTCTTAGTGTTATAAACAGAGTCACATAATTCATGGCAAGACAATTAGAGTCATAGGAATGGCAAGGCAATTAGCATAACATCAGAGTTATATGATATGGTCATCGGAGTAATTTGTATTTTTTGGCAAGTCGATGAGGTAAAATATTGAAGTCAAAGATGTTTGCAAGTTTTGGAAAGGGGTTGACACCAAAGTAAATTGGCATCATGGTTAGCCCTAAGAGACAATGTAGTCACGGTAATGAAATTCATATTTGTGTGGTGGACTTTATGTGGTTTGATAGAGGACTTGTTCGAAAATGTTTTGGAGGTCAAGTCAAGTGGCATATGGTGATTGTATGGGAATGAATTCGGACATTGGTTCTCTCTGTAAATACAGATGGTCATCTATTGTTCTTAGAGATGATTGTAAGAGGATCTAATCCGAGGTGGAGTCATAGTACGTGGCTGACTTATAGTTACCGCTATTCTTTGATGGTGGTGCTCATTTTGTTGCTCGAATATTTTCATCAAAGATAAAGATTGTTAGGAGATTGAATCAAAATCCAAAGTCACGTGAAGTTTTAGAGTTGGAATTGACAATGGAAAATCTCTGAAATACTTTTTGGCAAGTTTAGAATCAAACAAAGTGTAAAATCCAAAACATTAGCAAGCCTATAGGATCAATAAGAGGTCTCATTTATCTATAAGGAGTTGTATGATTGATCAATCGGGTTTGGTTAAAGATAGTTTGTTATGTTTGACTCAAGATTTAATGGAGTTTTATTTCTTATCCTAATAAAATACCATTATGGCTATATAAATATATATAGGGCTTATTTATAGGTATGAGAGAGAAGAGAGACTCATAAAGGGGAGAATTTGGAAAGGGATTGGATATCTTGTTTTTGCCCATAGGAGAGATGTATGGGGACTTTCTCATAGCCACTGTCCCCTAGATCATGAAGATAGGTGTGTGGTAGGATTGCTACAACTGAAATTTTTAAGCTTCTTAGTCTACGAAAATCCTATTGAGGTGCGAAATGGTTCAAATGAAAATATTATTGGATAAAAATAATTCTCTCGGGCCAAATTCCTCAGAGCTAGATGGTTTCACACAGCGTTGAATTGGGATATCATTTGTGGTATTACGTCAACGTTTATTTATCATTATAATTCTACTTTTAATATAATGGAATAAATAATCGAGAACGTAACCCTATAGAAGGGATGAATCTCGTTAAAAAAAATCATGGTATTCTTTATTTCTGTAATATCCCAAAAATTCGTTTATTTTTTTTATTAAATAATATTATTAATTTCCCTTAATGATATTATTTGTACTCGTCGTCGCATTCATAGTTGGAGACTATGATTCGTTGTTATGGTAATGTATTCATATTGTAGCATCGTTTTTGTAGTGATGTGGTATATTTCGAGTTTGTAGGAATCTATTCATAGTGGCTTCAGTGGTTATTTCAGGGGTTTCGTCGGGGTTCGTTGGTAATCACATTAAGTCGTATATATCGAGTTTCAAGCACTCAAATGCCTTTCCGAAAGTTATTTGACACTTCCGTTAGTATCTATTAGTGATTATAGGTCTTTTTGGAAGTTTTCGGCCAGAGGCATTTGGACCCAAAATTCCAGCGGGTTCGTTCGATCTAGGAGCTGTTGGATCAATCCAAAAGTACAGTTCGATCGAACCAAATATAGTTGTATTGATTAAACTAGTCAACTTCGGATTAAAAAGTATGGACTCTCACAACAGCTCATGACCCCAGATTTTTTATAGGGAAATTTGGGGCATGACAGGTTAGTATTAGAGCTAACCGAGTTCTATAAACCTTTGTGGCTTGTGGGTAAAGTCAAGAGTCGGATTGTGAGGGAGTAAGCAAGTCATAGTATTTTCATAGTATTTACTCGTTGCATGCTTAATTGCATAATAAGTAGTGAGCTAAATACATTGCATTCCTCCATTCTCCATGCGTACAAATGTGGCTTATTTCGTGGTTTCTTCATTGTCATGTGAAGATGATGGCTCGAATAAGAGGTTATAAAGGAGGTTGAGGAAATCGTGGAGGACTTAAGGGTCATGGAAGAAAGACCAATATTCCTAATGAGGATGAGTAGCATCTCATGCACACCCGTGCTCACACTATGGCAGAGTTGGGAGATGAAAAGAACATTCTGAGTCTTGAGGAAACGTCAGATAAGGAAAGTATAGAGGTATCTGGGGGAGAGGCTTTCAAACCTTAGACCCAAATTCCGCCTCTTTCTCGGCTTCAACCGGAAGTGGACAAAAATACTCAAGTAAATTTCGCGCCACTACCCGGGTATGAAAATATGGGAGGCTTCCAATCTTAGGAATCTTCCAATTTGATTCAGACATTAGAGGAATTCTTCATGATGATGGCACAAAATTTGAGGGAACGTGGGGAGACTCATGATTCATCAACTCAAAAGTAGTTCCGCGTGATAGATCTTCCTACCTATAGGGGTGAAGGCGAATCGATATTGGCGGAGGAGTAGATCACCGATATGAAGAGAATTTTTAAGTCTCTTTAAATGGTCGATGATAACTTAAGGATGGTGACCACACCATTCTATCTTCGTGGTAAAGCGGTTCGTTAATGGAAGAGTCAAGAGGATGTTGACGGATTCGAGGGTAGCACTTGGGTGGCTTTTCGTAAACTATTCCTCGAGGAGTTCTTTCCCGAGATATTGTGGGAACGACAGAGATAAGAGTCCAATAACTTTGTGCAAAAGAACTCGTGTGTTTAAGAATATAAAATTCTCTTCACTAAGCTTTCTAGATACGCACCTGAGCTAGTGGTGACGGAGAAGTCGAAGTACTGACAATTCAAGAATGGGTTGCGACCCTCTATTCAAACACATGTTATTGTAGGCTTGCACAAGACCTATAATCATTTTGTGGATACGTCTTGAAGGTCGAGTATAGCAGCAATGCAAGGATGTTTCACGTCCTATTCAATCATCAGGACAGTCTTTGGGATCGTCGTCGGTGCAAGTATCAGGGCAGGGTTCAGGAAACCTTATTGGAGTAGTTTGAGTCTAAATGTTAGGGGGAGTAGAAATAGTAGTAAGACGAAAAGGAATCTAGAAGTCTTTTCTTCTTCATCTTCTCGGGGGAGACCTCAGTCGGGTCATATTTCGGCTTCGGGGCCTATTGTTCGGGTATCGGGTACTACAATTGTGGCCGTCAGGACCATCTGGCTCGTAATTACACCCATTTCCATGCATGTCACCTTTGTGGTATTGAGGGACATGTTCAGGCATTATGCCCACAGGCCTTTTGTCGCGGATGCGGTTATAAAGTCCATATGCAAACGGGATGTCCGGAAAGCTTTCCTACTCTAGTTGGCACTTATGGCTAGCATTCGGGGGTAGCTCAATTGTCATCTCATACCATTCTTTCGTCATCTTATCGTTAGGTTATTAGTTCATCTCATGAAGGTTATTAGGGTAGCACTAATGGTGGCAGATTCTAGTGGGGCCAGTCTTTCCAAACACATGCTTATGCCATACCTCAGGCACTGAAGGTAGCAGAGCCTTTGGTTGGTCGAGGTATGTTACCTTTTCTATCTACTTGGCTCATGCATTATTTGACACGGCTGCATCTCGTTCTTTTATTGCATCTAGATTTGTTAGAATTTTAGATCCTTCCTGTTACTTATTTGGAGGAGCCCATTTTTGTTGATACTCCAGAGGGAGATATTATATTTATAGATAATATATGTCGAGGGTGCGAGTTATCCATTGCATATCATATCTTCGAATATGATTTTGTTGTTTTCGATATGTCAGGATTCGATGTTATAATCGGTATATACATGTTATCACACTATCATCCTATATTTGATTGCAAGCATAGGCGAGTTACTATGAAAACTTTGGAGGGTATTTTTGTTGTATATCAAGAGCCAAATTCTATTGAATTTCCCTATATCGTACTCGAAGTAGTCTATCATTTATGTTGTCTAGTCTTTCTTTTCCGGAGGAAATGAGTTCAAAGGAAGAGTATCCCTTTGTCGTTCGCAACTTTCTGGATGTGTTTCCAGAAGATCTTTGTAGTATTCCACCATTGCGAGAGGTAGAGTTCAAGATTGAGCTAATTCCTGGTACTAAGCCTATTTTAATGGCACCGTGCCATTTGGCACCAAAGGAAATGGAAGAATTGTGGGTACAAATTGATAAATTGAAGTTAAAGGGCTTTATCAAGCCGAGTTCTTCACCATGGGGTGCTCCAGCATTGTTTGTACCAAAGAAGAACCAGCCAATGCGGATGTGCATTAATTATCGAAAGTTGAATTGGGCAACTGTCAAGAACAAGTATCCGTTCCCTAGGATTGATGACCTTTTTGATCAACTTCGGGATTCGAGATTTTTATCCAAGATCAATTTACATTTGGGGTATCATTGGCTAAGAGTTCGAGAGGCAGACATTGAGAAGACAACTTTTTATACTCGTTATGGGCATTTTGAGTTTCTCATGATGCCCTTCGTTCTCACTAATGCCCCCGCTACATTTATGGACCTAATGAATCGTGTCTTCTATCAATATCTTGATCATTTTATAGTAGTGTTTATCGACGACATACTTGTCTATTCACCTTCGGAGGAGGCACATCATGAACAACTTCGTATTGTATTGTCGATGCTTCAAGAATATAGACTTTATGCCAAGTTTTCTAAGTGTGAATTCTAGCTACAGAAAGTTCGTTCCTAGGTCATAGTGTATCGGAGGGTGGTATTTCAATGGATTCTTCCATGATTGAGGCTGTTACCAACTGGGAAAGGCCAAAATCTATTTTCGAAATTCATAACTTTTTAGGCCTTGCTGTTTACTATTGTCGTTTCATGCAAAATTTCTCTCATTTAGCTGTTCTTTTGACAAAGCTCACTTGAAAGGGTGTCAAGTTTGAATTGAGTCCTAAATGTGAGGAATTGTGCCTCTGTTTGAAGGAGTTACTAACCTTGGCTCCAATTGTAATTATTCCTTAGCGGAGACTTGGATATTCAATATACCGTGATGCATCTAAGGAGGACCTAGGTTGTGTATTAATGCAGATTGGGAAAGTAGTTGCTTATGCTTTAAGACAGTTAAAGATTTATGAGCACAATTACCCGATAAAAGACTTAGATCTTGGCACCTAGTGTTCGCATTGAAGTGTTGGCGATACTATTTTTATGGGGAGAAATTTGAGGTATATTCATATCAAAAGTCCTTGAAATACGTATTCATTAAATGGGACTTGAACATGAGGAAAAGGAGGTGGATAGAGTATCTCGAGCAGTATAACTTTAAGCTCGAATATCATCCCGGTAAGACAAATGTCATAGCGGATGCATTGAATCACATGACTAGTGTACTATTACTTGCCTTGCAGTAGATGAATGGGAAATGCTTCGAATATTGAATAAGTTAGGGTTGGAATGCGTGGAAGTGGAGGGTCAAGCTACCTTGTTCGCTATTATAGATCAACCCACCTTAATTATACGTGTGATTGAGGCACAACATATTGATGATGAATCGAATGCCTATCGAGTTCGTTTCCATAATGACAATGGCCTTAATAGATGGATTATTTCAGAGGATGGAGGTTTAAGATTTCAAAATCGCCCATTCGTTCCCAATTCTATTCGTGATGAGGTTTTACAAGAATACCATCATTCTCATTTAGCTGTGCACCCCAATGGTACAAAAATGTAGAGTGACATTTCACATCAATTCTAGTGGCTCGGTATGAAGAAAGATGTGGTTGAATTCGTAGCGCGATGTCTTATTTGTTAACAAGTAAAAGTTGAGCACAAGTGACTAGGGAGATTGCTTCAACCATTGCTGATTTCTGAGTGGAAGTAGAACGGATAACAATGGACTTCATTGTGGGTTTGCCAAAGTCGAGGCGAGGAAATGATGATATATGGGCTATTGTGGATAGTTTGACGAAATCTGCACATTTTCTTCTGATTTGTGCTACTAATTTATTTAAAAGAATCTATCGGTTATACATCGATGAAATCATTCGATTATACGGGGTTCTAGTATCGATTGTTTCGGATTAAGATTCCTGTTTTATTTCGTATAATTGGTCGGTTCTCCAAGAATTTTTGGGGATAAAACTTTCACTGATTATGGTTTTTCATTCGCAAATAGATGGATAATCGGGGCATACTATTTAGAATCTCAAGGACAAGCTTCGAACATACGTCATTGATTTCGGTGGGCATTGGGAGAATTACTTTAGCTTGATCAAATTTGCTTATCACAATAGTTATTATGCAAATATCGAAACGACTCCTTTTGAGACCTTGTATAGGAGACCTTGTCGCTCTCCTATCTCTTAAGTAGAAGTTGGTGATAGTGCGTTGTTGGAGTCGGACTTGGTTCGAGAAATGATCCAGAATGTGCAATAGATAAAACAACGCTTAGAAATAGCGTGGAGCTAACATAAGAATTATGCGGATATTCGGAGACGGCCTTTGGAATTCGAGGTTGGGGATCATGTATTATTGAAAATTTCTACTAAAAAAGGAATTATGTGTTTCCGGAAGAAAGAAAAACTTTTCCCTCTCTTCATCGGTCCATTTTTAATTCTCGATAAAGTCAGAGAAGTGGCATATCATTTGGACTTGCCACCACATCTTTAGAGTGTTTACTCCGTATTTCATGTTTCTATGCTTTGGAAATATTTACGGGATCCCTCACACATTCTTGATTTCGATGATCTACACATGGAAGAAGAGGTGTCTTATAAGCTTCTATCTATTCTAATCTTGGATTCGAAGGAACAAGTATTTCGTTGTCATAGCATTCGGTTGGTAAAAGTACTTTGGAAGTATCATAATAGTGAGGAGGCAACTTAGGAGTGGGAGGAGGAAATGCGTACTAAATATTCAAATTTGTTTGTGGATTATGGTCGTTTTTATTCTTTTCGTACTATATACTAAGTTTGGGGACGAAATTTCAAAATAAGGGGAGGATGTAATGTCTCAGAAATCTGTATAAATTTTTTTGCAATTAAATAACATTTTAATTACCCTTAATGATATTATTTATACTCATCATTACATTAGTAGTCGATGTTCGTTGCATTCGTAGATATTGTATGCATTTTGTTGTTACACATACATATCATAGTCGAGGACTATAATTCTTTTTCGTAGGGATGCATTGTAGTGTAGCATCTTTCTCATAGTCGTGGGGTATATCTTGAGTTTGTAGGAATCCATTTATAGTAGTTTCGGTTGTTGTTTCGGGGGTTTCATTGGGATTCGTCGGTAATCGCATAAAGTCACGTATATCAAGTTTCAGGAACTCAAATGCCATTATGAAAGTTGTTTGATACTTCCATTAGTGTCTATTAATGATTATGGGTCATTTTGGAAGTTTTTGGCCCGAGGGATTTGGACCCAAAATTCCAGTGACTTTGATCAATCCAGAAGCTTTAGATCAATCCAAAAGTACAGTTCGATTGATCCAACCGGTCAACTTCGGATTAAAAAGTTTTGACTCTTACACTTCTTCCCAATTTCTATTTTAATGCCACACAAAGAGAGAGGGAGAGTGATTTTCAATATTTTGGAGCTCAATCATCTCATTCCACTCACTCTTAGATGCCCGAAACTTGATATTTGGACTCCTCATCTCGGCATGATTGTTTTGATGTAAGTTTTTCTAAATTTTATTTTGTTGATTTTGCCTCGTTTTGGTGTCAATATGACTCATGAAAATAAAGTGATCTATCTTCTTCTTTATTACTCGTGGGTCATTTTTATATCTAGGTTTGGGATCATCGGAGGCTAGTAGATAGATCAATCCCGAAGTACAAGAAGAGGGCTTTTGGGGGGAAACCTACTAAACTCATTCGGGGACTTTAGAATGTTTCGTATTTACTAATATATTGCGAATAGAAATTTATATATCAAAAGTGTGGGTGTGTCGGTATATATCCATACCTATTTTCATAGTTTATGATTTGTAAAAAATATTATGAATTATTATGAATGAAATATTCTTGTAGTGGATTGTAGCGTTAAATTGCACAATTATATACCATAATATTGTCGTATAAATATCGTGGCATTTATATGTATTATTTTCCAATAATAGCATATAATGTGATCGTAGATAATTATCGTGTCTTTTGATATATTGTTTCCCAATAATATTATAATATATAAATGTGGTAAATTATCGTGGAAATTAATATATAATTTCATTCATGATATCATGGCATTCGTAGCATCTTCGTTGAATGAATAATGTATCATTAACATTATTATCGTGGCATCTTTCATAGCATAATTATATAAATTACCCTCTTCATATCATGATCGTAGGCATTCTTGATATTCGTGGACCTTTCATGATAAAATATATAGAATAACATAGTTGTTCTATTCATGGATTTTTCATAGTTTTCAGAGGATATAAAGGCATTCTTAGCGCAGAAATAAAGCATAAGCATTCATGGAATCCAAAAGGCATGAATATCATGAATTCATTGTTTCGTGGCATTATATTGTGGCATTGACATACATAGGAAATTGAGTAATTTTTTATTTCTTTTAAGGACACATAGTATCGAATTTATAAAAATTCATAGAAAGTAATGAGGTTATATAATTTTACCGTGAAAAGTGGGAAACCAGATCTAGGATACATCCATTAGTTATGTCATACTCAGTAGCAGATCAATGAAGGCTAAGTCACATTGCACTCAATGGTGGACATTAGCATTTTCGAGAACCCGTAGAGATACTAGTCCCACTTTTAGTCATAGTTGTGGTCATAGTCTTGGTCGTATCATTTGTGGGTAACATGCACTCATTATTATACATGAGCATTTACATGTTTATTGTAACGTCCTGAAAATTTGTATAAATTTTTCTCAATTAATTAATATTGTAAATTATGTGTAACGATATTATTAATATTCGTCGTTGCAATTGTAGTCGTTATGTCGTTACATTTGTAGTTGTCATATGTCATTCATAGTTGCATATGTATATCATAGTCGGGGACTATGATTTGTTGTCGTGGTGTAGCATCCATCTCGTAGTCGTGGGGTATTTATTGAGGTCATGGGAATCCATTCATAGAGGTTTCTGTGTTGAAATTTTGTTCTGGGTCTGAGTACCGGTACACAAAAAGTACCAGTATCCAGTGGTTAAGTACTGGTAAACAGACTTTCAATTTTGGTTCAGAACTCATTGGAAGCTAGCACACATAGTTATGTACCGGTACACTAACCCTGTATACCGTTATATCCAACTAGCATGAAAAAGGCCGTGGGCCCTATTACTTTTTGGTTTTTAACACATTTTCTACTTCTTCTTTTCTCATTTCCGAAATTAGAAAGGAGGAGAGAGAGTGTGTGGGTTGTTTAAGCTTCAAATCTTCTCATCAATAAACCATCAATCTCAAGTGTTGGTCCATAGATAAAAAGTAGATTTTTTGAGTCTAGGTATGTTTTGATACAAGTTTAGTCCTCTCTTGCGTTCATTTTATTTTCTTGTTTCCTGTATCCTTTTGGATCCGAGAAAATAAAGTTTATAAAAATTCTCCTTACATCTAATAGGTATTGTTCTTAGCTAGGTTGGTGTCATTTTGAGGGCCATAGCTAGATCAATCTTGAGGCACAACAACAGGAGGGCTTTTGGGAAAAACTAAAAAAATTCGTTTGGTGGTTTTTAGGAGGCTTCGTAGGTATGGGTAGATTGCGAATAACAATTATATATCGAGAGTGTGGATGTATCGGTTTATATCCATGCATATTTTTATAGGACTATATTCATAGATAATATTATGAATTGATTACGGTGAATTATGTTCGTAGTATATTGTAGCATTGAATTGCACAATTATATATCATAATATTGTCTTATAACTTTTCGTGGTATTTGAAATATTGTTATCCAATAATATCATAATTCTTATTGTAGTAATTATCGTGGCATTGGTATATGATTTCATTCATTTTATCATGATTTGTGGCATTTCATAGAAATAATAATGTATAATTAACATTATTATCATGGCATCATTATATGATTATACTCATTATATCATGATTTGTAGTCGTTGAATAGTAGTCAGAGGCATTTGTAATATTCGTGGACCTTTCGCAATAAATTACATAAGACAACATAGTTGTTCTATTTGTGGCATTTTTCGTAGTTTTGGGGGTTATATAGGCATACCTATCATAGAATAAAGGCATAGCCATTCGTGGAATCTAAAAAGCATGAAGATTATGTGTAATCATAGACTAGTATGTACATGTATATCTTGTTTTTGGATGTTGTAGCAAAGTTGTATATGTACACTTATTTTATCAAGCATTTAGCTTGAGTTTTCTTTTGTGTAGTTTTGGCACTAGTCTTTCTACTTTTTATTTTGTTGCCATTATGTATTTGTAGATTGGGGATGGACGACAGTTTTCACTATAGGTGTTGTAGTTATTATTTTTGACTATATGTACATCTATAAGACTTTGTTGTGTATAGAGATCATGGGAATATGAATGGACTATTGTTCCTATTTTCATATTCATTATCATTGATTTATGATTTCGGTTACCTTATTTTATTTGTCACCACAATCTCACGACCGCGGGTTTTATGAAAAAATTTGGAATGTGACAGGTTGGTATTAGAGCTAACCAGATTCTATAAATTTTGGTGGCTTGCGGGTAGGGTTTAGAGTCGGATCGTGAGTGACTAAGCAAGTTGTAGTATTTTCATAGTATTTACTTGTTGCATGCTTAATTGCATAATAAGTCATGAGCTAAATACATTGCATTCTTCCATCCTTTTCGTATGTAAATATGGCTTACTTCTTTTGTGGTTTCTTCGTTGACATGTGAAGATGATGGCTTGGGAAAGAGGTCATTGAGGAGGTCAAGGAAATTGTGGAGGAACTAGGGATCGTGGGAGAAGGATCAATGTTCCTAATAAGGACGAAACGCGTCCCATGCATACTCGTGCTCACACAATAGTGGAAGTCGGAGATAAAGAGAACATTATGTGCCTTAAGGAGACGTCGGACGAGGAGAGTATGGAGGTATTGGGGAGAAAGGTTTTTGGACCTCAAACCCAAATTATGCCTCGTACTCGCCCTCAACTGGAAGTGGGTGAAAAAGCTCAATCAAATTTCGCACCACCTCCTGGGTATAGAAATGTAGGAGGCTTCCAATTTTTGGAATCTTCTAACTTAATTTGGGCATTGGAGGAAGTCTTCATGAGGATGGCATGGAACCCGAGGGAGGGAAGGGAGACACTTACTTCATTAGCTCAAAGGCAGTTTAGCATGATGGATCCTCCTACCTATAAGGGTGAAGGATAATCGATATTGGCAGAGGAGTGGATCACCGACGTATAAAAAATCTTCAAGTCTCTTCAAATGGTCAATGATGATCTAAGGATGGCACTGTGCCATTCTATCGTCGGGGAAAAGCAGCTTGTTGGTTGAAGAGCCAAGAGGATGTTGGAGGATTCAAGGGTAGCACTTAGGCTGCCTTTTGTGAACTATTCCTCAATGAATTCTTTCCCGATATGTTGCGAGAACGGAAGAGGGAAGAGCTCAAGAACTTGTTGCAAGGAAACTCGAATGTTCAAGATTACCGAATTCTTTTCACCGAGCTTTTGAGATACGTACTGGAGTTAGTGGCAATGGAGAAGTTGAAGTGCTACCAATTCAAGAATGGGTTGCGACCCTCTATCCAAACTCACGTTATGATGGGTTTGCACGGGACCTATAAGTGTTGTGTAGACACGACTGTGGAGGTAGAGTATAGCCTTATCAACAAGCAACAACACAAGGATTTTTCCCATCCTATTTGGTCTTTGGGGCAGTCTTCGGGGGCACAATAAGTGCTAGTATCGGGGCAGGGTTCGAGGATCCTATCTAAGGAAGTTTGAGTGGAAGTGTTAGGAGAAGTAACAGTAGTGGTAAGAAGAAGAAGAATCAGAGGTCTTTTCTTCTTCATCTTCTACGAAAGACTGTAGTCGGGTCATAATTTGGCTTCGGGGCCTACTTTCGGGGTAGCAGGTGCTACAATTGTAGTCTTCAGGGCCATCTGGCTCGTGATTGTACCCATTCCCCTATATGTAGCCTTTGTGGTATTGAGGGACATGTTCAGGCATTATGCCCACAGGCTTTTTGTCGCGGGTGCGGCAATAAGCACCATGTGAAGATGAGATATCCAAAGAGCTTTCCTGCTCCAATTGGCACTCATAACCAACAACAATATTCATCTTCGGAGGCAATTCTGTGGCCATCTCATATTGTTCCTTCGTCGTCTAATCGTCAGGGCATCAGTTCAATTCGTGGAGGTTGTCAGGGCAGTACTACTCGTGGGGGATTCCAACGGGGCCAGTCTTCACAGACTCATGTTTATACCATGTTTCAGGTACCGGAGGTAGCTGAGCCTTTAATTGTAATAGATATTTTACTATTGCTCTATACTTGGGCTTATGTATTATTTAACATGGGCGCATCTCGTCCTTTTATTAGATCTAAATTTGTTAGAATGCTAGATCTTCCTATTGCTCATTTGGAATAGCCCATTTTCATTGATACTCCTGGGGATGCGAGTTATCTATCGCAGATTATATCTTCGAATATGATTTCATTATTTTCAATATGTAGAGATTCGATGTTAAAATCGGTATAGACTTTTTATCACACTATCATGCTATATTTGATTGTGAGAGTAGGTGAGTCACTATGAAAACTTCGAAGGGTATTTCGGTTATATATCAACGGCTAAATTCTATTGAATTTCCCTATACTTATCATACTCGATCTAGTATATCCTTTATGTTGGCTATTTTTTTTTTCTGAGAAATTTCATTTGGAGGTAGAGTACCCCCTTGTCATTTGCGAAGTTTTTGAAATGTTCCCAAATGATCTTAGTGGACTCCTTCCTTTGCGAGAGGTGGAGTGGGATGGAGTTTAACTTTGATCTAATTCCTGGTGCTAATCCTATTTCAATAGTACTATATCGTTTGGTGTCGAAAGAGATGGAGGAGTTGTAGGTATAATTCAAAGACTTGAAGTCGAAGGGATTCGTTAGGCCAAGTTTTTCTCCATGGAGAGGTCTGACATTATTTGTACCAAAGAAGGACGGGTCAATGTAAATCTGCATTGATTGCTGAAATTTGAATCAGGCAACTATCAAGAACAAGCGTCTCTTGCCAAGGATTGATGACCTTTTCAATCAATTTTGGGGTCGAGATTTTCCCCTAAGATTAATTTATGTTCGGGGTATCATTTTCTCAGAATTCGGGAGGCAAATATTGAGAAGGCAATTTTTTGTACTCATTATGGGCACTTTGAGTTTCTCGTAATGCCCTTCAGTCTCACTAATGCCCATGTGGCATTTATGGACCTAATGAATCGTGTCTTCTATCAATATATTAATCGTTTCGTAGTGGTGTTCATCTATGACATACTTGTCTATTCGTCATTGGAGGAGGGGCATCGTGAACATCTTCACATCGTATTGTCAATGCTTCGAGAACATAAGCTTTATGCCAAGTTTTCTAAGTGTGAATTCTGGCAACGGGAAGTTCGTTTTCTTGGTCATGTCATATCGAAAGGTGATATTTCAGTGGATCCTTCTAAGATTGAGGCTGTTACCAATCGGGAATGGCTGAAGTCTGTTTTCGAGATTCAGAGTTTCTTAGGCTTTGCAGGCTACTATCGTCGTTTTGTGCATAATTTCTCTTTAGCTGCTCCTTTGATAAATCTCACTCAAAAGGGTGTCAAATTTGAACGGAGTCCTAAATGTAAGGAATCATTTTTCCGTTTAAAGGAGTTATTAACCTCGGCTCCAATTCTGATTATTCCAGAGTGGGGACTCAGATATTTAATATATTGTGATGCATCTAAGGAGGGTCTGGGTTGTGTATTAATGTAGATCAGGAAAGTTGTTGCTGATGCTTCAAGGTAGTTAAGGATTCATAAGCAGATTTACTTGACACGTGACTTAGAGTTTGGGGCCGTAGTGTTCGTATTGAAGTGTTGGCAATACTATATTTATGGGGAGAAATTTGAGGTATATTCAGATCACAAGTCCTTGAAATACATATTCACTCAACAGGACTTGAACATGAGGCAAAGGATGTGGATGGAGTATCTCGAGCAGTATAATTTCGATCTCGAATATCATCCTAGTAAGGCAAATGTCATTACAAATGTATTGATTTACAAGATTCGATGTACTATTGCTAGCCTTGCAGTAGATGAGTGGGAGATACTCCGAGTATCGAATGAGTTCGGGTTAGAATGCATGGAGGCAGAGGGACAAGCTACCTTGTTCGTTATTGTAGCTCAACCTACCTTAATTACACGTGTGATCGAGGCACAATGGTTGATGATGAATTGAATGCCTATCGAGTTCGTGTCCATCGTGACTATAGCCTTGATAGATGGACTCCTTTGGAGGATGGAGGTTTATGATTTTAAAATAGCCTATTCATGCCCAATTCTATTCGTAATAAGGTTCTACCAGAATCTCATCATTCTCATTTGGCTGTGCACCTCGATAGTACAAAAATGTATTATGACGTTTTACGTCAATTCTGGTGCCCGATATGAAGAAAGATATGGCTAAATTTGTAGTGTGATGCCTTATTTGTCAACAAGTAAAATCCAAGCACAAGCGTCTAGGGGGATTGCTTCAAGCATTACCAGTTCCTGAGTGAAAATGGGAATGAATAACAATGGACTTTGTTGTGGGTTTGCCAAAGTCGAGAAGATGCAATGACTCTATATGGGTTATCATGGATCGTTTGATGAAATCTGCATATTTTCTTCTAATTTGTAGGACTGATTCAGTTGAAAGACTCTGTCGGTTATACATCGATGAAATTGTTCGTTTGCACAAGGTTCTGGTATTGATTGTTTCGGATCGAGATTCCCATTTCATTTCATGTTATTGGTCGAGTCTTTAAGAATCTTTGGGTCAAAACTTTCGTTGAGTATGGCTTTCCATCCGCAAATAGACAGACAATTGGAGCTTACTATTCAGTCTCAATGACATATTCTAGGCATGCATCCTTGATTTCATAGGACATAGGGAGAATTACCTTAGTTTGATATAGTTCACTTATAACAATAGTTATTATGTGACTATCGAGATGGATCCTTTTGAAGCCTTATACGGGAGACCTTGTCACTTTCCTATATGTTGAGCAGAACTCGGTGTTAGTGCATTATTGGTGCCGGATTTAGTTCAGGAAAAGACCCAAAATGTGCAACATATAAAACAATTCTTGGAGACAGCGCGGAGTAGGCATAAGAGTTATGCAGATAATCAAAGGCGACCTTTGGAATTCAAGGTTGGGAATCATATATTCCTGAAAGTTTTTCCTAAGAAAGGAATTATGCATTTCGGGAAGAAATGGAAACTTTCCCCTCGTTTTATCGATC